>JBAJNP010000163.1:0-39020 GCA_036877545.1 Yasuhikotakia modesta | reverse complement strand
TGTGCCTGGTGGGGCGCATATGTGATTTATTACTTTCACTGCAGAAACTGAAAAGCAGAGTCTGGCAAGAGGCCTAGAGGCAGGGCGAGAGGAGCCTCCACAGGGAAGAAAAAAGCAGGGGTGAGGGGAGGAATGGACAGCTCATGAAGGAAGGAGGGGGGGAGTGCGTGAAAGAGAGAGAGAGAGAGAGGTGACTCGGTGACACACTCAGTGGTGTCAGTGTTCAAGCAGAGCTACCAGAGAGAACTCTTCAGACCCAAGATGGATTTCTTTGAAGGAGACCTGGCGCCCGAAACTGCGTTTCCTAGACACGTCTAGCGTTTGGCTCCTTATCGACTGCTTTCTGTTTACCTTTCAGATCAGGACCTCGGAGACGGACCTCTCGGCTTCTCCAGAAGAGGAGGCTCACCAAAAGCAAACCTCTCCCCTCGGTAAGTCTTATTTACATTCCTGAGCTAGCATTCCCCTCCTCCAGATTCGTGGATTTCACTCTTTCACTCCCCACCCCCTTTTCCCAACCCACATTCATTCGTATGTTTGTTCTTCCCTGTTTGCCCCCCTACAACAGCAGAATTTAAACACTCAGTTGTCGCCCATCTTGCAGTTACAGACCAGTTGTAGAGTTTTGCTAGAAAGGGGCCGATGCCGTAACGTTTCAGTTGTCAGTGCGCTGAAAAATTGTTCGATGTCTAACTAGCCTCATGGCTGAAGATGTAACATGGATAAATGTTGATTGCCATTCTCAGCAAAACGTTTATCCAATGTTCAATGGGATGAATTGGTTTTGTTTTAAAGGAGGTATGCAAATTTTCTCTGTTATAGTGGTTTAATTTAGACGATTTGCATACAAATTTTAATATATTTTTTGAGTGTTTTTTTAAATATAATGTTGGATGTTACAACTGTTGGTTATATGAAATATGCAAATATGTTTTTTTAGATTCAGTTTCTTTTCTATGCATTATTTTATACCATTTGTAAAATGCTTTTAATGCAGTACTGCTTTACATCTTTAAAAATTTCCCACTTGTATGTCAACAGCTCCTATTGAACTAATCCAGGAATGCCAAATATTTAGCAACTTATATTTACCAAATAATCAGTTATTTGTGTGCACTATTTCTGTTAGCCACACCATAGCAGCTGTTGAGAGTGTTGAGACGTCTCTGTGCTGTGCTCGTGTTATGAAGATTTATTGTGTCATGGAGCCGATCTCAGCCCAGCTGTAATTACTCCAAAGATGGATTCTCATTCACCGGGAGCCCCTGAGGTGGAGCCCAGGGCTGGATGCATTCATAACAACACAGATTGCTGTCTGTCCAAACAAGAGCGAGCTGAGATTTATGATGTCAGACTGGCGTGCAGGCCGGGACTTTCTCACCGGACTGCGTCACACAAGAACTGTGAACTCTGTTTGTTTTTACTGAATACTCTCTCTGTGAGGACGTGACACCAGACCAGGAGTTCAGAAGCGTTTTTGATTGTACAGCAGTCTAGTGAGGGTTTGTAAGTGAAAACGGACGGAAAACATTTATAGCATGGAAAAAAACGGSTTTTTTACAGGGTCTGCTAAGGGTGTTATAATATACCAATAACTATCAGAAGCATTATTTAGTGGTCTTTGTTCAGACAGAGTATTTATTTGACTTGTGTGGTTTAATTTACAAGTTCATAAATGTGTATGGGAACGTCTTAGATTATTAACATGAAGTTGTGGAAAAGTTGTGGATCTCTTGTTAGTTGTTAAAAGTGCACAAATTGCTATTCAATCAAACGTCAAGGAAGAAATCTTTGTGACATCATCATAAGCAACGTACAGTCCTGTGCTTCTTACAGTATTGTGCTTCGTACAGTCTTGTGATTCGAACCTGTGATTCCCTGTTGCCTGTGCCTCTCTGCCAGTTAAGCGACAGGAAAACTGTAAATGGATTCACATGTCTCACTTGTTGTCTGTAATTGACTCTAGGTCCCCGTTAAGTGGGCTGCACATCCGGTATGACTCATCTGGGCCGCTGGTTCCGGGGCTCGGCTCCGGTACGGATTCACTGCCCCCTGTGGCCACCAGCATCGACCAGCTGCTGGAGAGACAATGGAATGAGGGACAGCAGTTCCTCCTACAGCAGGGTTCACAGGGAGATGGTGAGAAACATTATCTTTTAACACACACTGTTGCATAGTGCTTGCTTACACTTAGCCCTGTTTGTTGTCATTATGTTGGTCTCACTGTGATTGTTGCTGAGCCATGAGGTAAACTTAAGTTCTTTATGATGGCTAAAGCTATCGCTGTGTTCGAGTGTCACCCTGCAAAGGATTGTGGGATTGATATAAATTTTTGGCTTTCTTTATTTGGTCAGCACATGATTGGTGGAGTTATTAATGGTAAAGGTAACAAAGGTTGTAAATGGTTATTATTCAGTTGTTCATGTTTGTGTCAGATAGTTAGTAAAGATAATAATAAAGAACTTGCACCCGCAGCACTTAGAAGAATGGCACTTTAATTTTTCAGAAAGTGTAAATATTAGCTGTTAATTTCTGTTATTAACTCATAGCCATGACATTAGATCTACTGCTTTCCCTCGAATTACATAATCCAAAGGAATAATTACAAAATGTAACTATTTAACTGTACGTCAATAATATAGCACGCCTGAAGTTTGAAGTCTGTAATTACATCTGTTCTCACAGTGTAATCAATTTATTAGTTAATTGTATTTACCACAGTAATTTTAAGATACATTACCTGTCAGTTCGGTCTGTATTCAGCTGCTGTGTAAAATCAAGTGTGTGTAACACTAGACTGGAGGTACTAGCTTTATTAATGTCTCGGTAGCAGCCGGTCTGTTCATATCATCAGGACTGTAAGAATGAGCAACAGCTGTTTCTGTTACACTACGACAAGAGGAAGCCTGACCAAAACACGGAAAGGTCTAAACAGGAAGTGGTAGGGCAGTTGTGTTTTCTTTGGCTGTGGAGAGAACATTCTGTTTGTCACCGACATGAGACCAGTTTTGCGGTTTTGCTAACAGTGCATCTGGTTCGCATTGCGCTAGGGGTTGTTGCCCCCGATCAGGGCTTAAAAGCGGCTGTTAAACTGGCACAGGAGAGAGCGGAAGTCTGCAGTTGTAGTTCCTTCTGGAGGTCTTGAGCCGCTTGTCCACAAGTCTTCAGATGTTGATGTCGTTTTTGCTGTTGCAGTAGTTGGTCACTGCTGCTGTATGACTGTAAACTGTTTGTGAGACGCATCTTGGTGCTTTTCAACAATTTAATTTCGTTTTCGCGTAAGGTTGTGTTTACTTCAGCATGGCGATTTCTGAAAGGTGTTTGCAAACAATTTAAACAAAAATGTTTAGCTCAGGAATAGCTTCAACAGGTTGCATAGATAATAATTCAAAGATGCAGCAATGCAAATAATGTGACAATGTGGTGTGTGTGTGTTTTTGCATTCAGTGCTGGGAATGCTGAAGTCCCTCCACCAACTGCAGGTGGAAAACAGACGGCTGGAGGAACAGATCCGAACCCTCACCATGAAGAAGGAGCGCCTGCAGCTCCTGAGCGCTCAGCTCTCCGTGCCTTTCACCCCCGCGAGCACCACGACCACCACTGCCTCCTCCCCCCTGTACCCCAGCAACACTCACACAGGTTAGACACACACACACGCTGCCTCTGTTCCCTTCTGCCTTCCGTTTACCCACACAGCTCTTACACAGCACAGTAACAAACATATACACAAGCTCACAATCTAATCCCGACCTCAGACACCCTCGGTCCAGATTCACACACTTGCACACACACGTCCCACCCATGTGAGCCCACCTCTCGCCTCACTCCCTGAAGCCTAATGTATACTTTAGCTTCAGTTGTCGGTTAGGTGGTCACCCTGGACCCTGTGCGACCCGGAAAAGGAAGTATACCCTGCCTTTACACGCACACACCCATTCGACCTCTTCTCTTCCCCTCTGTTCCGCTCACGGACCTCCTCTCCCAGCTCAACTCTAGCTAATCTGGTCTCCACATTCATGTCAAGTTGCAAAATCTCTCTCTCCCCCAGACATGCTGCACAGCAAGAACATTCACCTAGGCAGCAGTGTTTTAACAGACTCCTCTCAACCCTTGCCCACCCAGGTAACTTCCTCTACCCCCGCTCTGCAGATGCCCTCTGCTGGGACTGAGCGCCTCTTTAGTTGAGTCAAGTGTTATGTATGATCTGTACGTAGTGTTCGGTGTGTTACGTAGTGTAGTTGTGTAGCGTGTGTTGTAATGTAACACAGTTATGGTGTAACGTTCACGTAGACGTAGATTCATGATTAATTGTGGCTGTGCAATGTTAAGTGCTGTGTAATGTTAAGTGTGGTGTAATGTTAAGTGTTGTGTAATGATTCATTTATTTACATTTGTGGAAAGTTTTGTTAATTGGTTAAACAGGTAAATGAGGTTTCTCACATGATTTTCTCTCTCTCTTTCTCTCCTCTGTCTTATCCCTTTGTCTGTCTCGCTCTCTGTCTCTCTCTTGCTCTCTCACTCTTTTTCTATTTTTCTGTTTTTTTTGCTCTTTCTCTCTCTCTTGCTTTCTCGCTCTGTCTCTTTTGCTCTTTCTCTCTTTCTCGCTCTCTCTCAGGATCCCCTGTCTGGTGGCCACAGTAGTGGCAGTAGCACCTCCTCTCTCTCCACCCCCCCTTCTGCGGCACACAGCCCTCCCCAGCCGCAGGTCAATGGAGTCGGCATGGCCGGGGTGTCCCTCCAGCCTGGCACTGCCAACTCATCCCTGCCTGCTGGCATAGCTGGGGTGACAGGTCTGATAGGCGCTCTGCAGGGGAACCACCTGGCCATGAGTGGCATCGTGGGCGCCCTGAATGGAGTGATCCAGACCTCCCCCAGCCTGACCCAAAACAGCTCCCTGCCCCACCCCCCAGCAGCTACCAGCGCTTCTCTGCCCAGCAGCCTGAATAACAGGTACAGTAATCTTACATGTTGCTCTTTATATGTACAATGTACAGAATTATTAAAACCCAATTATTAATGGTAATTAAGACCCTCATTCTCAGTTCTAAAATAGTTGAAAATGACTATAAAAAGTGTTTTATAGTATTAATGCCTTTGTTTTTACAAATGCAAGTGTCTGATTCTTGCTGAAATCTTAATGCACACCTGCAGTTTTTGGTGAAGTATTTAACATGCACATGTCCTTCATTTCTCACTTTCTTTCTCTTTTCTTTTCTCTTTCTTTTCACTGTCGCTTATGCTTTGGACTGCAGCAGCGCGACCACTGTGAAAACCAGGTGAGCGTTTATGTGCCCTGTCTGCATTAGTCTTGTCCTTTCCTCTGTTTCCTGTGAGCTCTGCTTTTGTTCCATGTTTGTGAAAAACAACAGCTGTATTGTTTACACAAGTTTCTTCTCAAATCATCCCCCATCCGTCTAGATTATTACTTTAGTTATCATGATTGTAGTCAGTTTAATCTGCGAACTCAAATGGTTGTTTCTTCTTTGTTTATAAATACTGTCTCTTGTGTTTAATCTGCTTTTTGTTTCTGAATTTCTTTGTGATTCAACACTAAAGGGAAAGACATTTTCCATAATCAATGACGTGCACATGTTGTCTGCATTTCGTTTATGAGCAGCAACAGGAAATTCACTTTTTA
This sequence comes from Yasuhikotakia modesta, assembly GCA_036877545.1. Taxonomy (NCBI): domain Eukaryota; kingdom Metazoa; phylum Chordata; class Actinopteri; order Cypriniformes; family Botiidae; genus Yasuhikotakia; species Yasuhikotakia modesta. The sequence goes on along the minus strand of JBAJNP010000163.1, from coordinate 33,382 downwards.
ATGCAATTTTGCATTGAGTGAAACTTAATGTGTTTGTGCAGCCATGGGAAATAATGCATCTGTGCAGGATGTTTGTGAAATGATGTAAATGTAGTTGGTTTATGGAGGTGTGTGTGTGTGTGTGTGTGTTTGCAGTGCGGCAAGACTTCTGACAGAACAACACAGGCAGATTCTTCTCCATCAACACCAGCTTCAGCAGATCTTCAGCTCCCAGCAGCCAACACCAGTAAGAGGAGCACCTCACACCTCCTCAGTCTGAGTGAAGGATAAGCATTTGCATTTAAACTGTTGTACTGTCAGTATATCTATTTCTCAATAGCACTGGTTCTTGCTCGTTTACCAGCTGTCTGATTGCAGTAGTCCGATATTGCGGAATGTTAATATTGTCGCATTCATGTGTAATATGCATTAGACTGTGGGCGTCACTGTCTGAGACGGAGTCTAGACGTCTCACCTCTGTCTGTCTGTCTTTCTGTCTGTCTGTCTGCAGGAACAGCAGCAGGTTCTGCTGTATCAGTTAATGCAACAACAACAGCAGCAGCATCAGCACAATGACACGCAGCTGCCCATCACCAGCCTGCTGCCCAGCAATCAAGCAGCCATCTCCAGCAACCCATTTCTGGCCATGCACGACAGCAGCGCTCCCAAAACTGGAGTAAGTACTGTGGCCGCTGCAGTTTTATTAACACATGGCTGAGTGTTAAACGTGTCGCTGTATGTAGCGTTCAGGCATTGTTGTAATTGAAGTGTGTTTTTGTGATTATAGCGGCTGGGAGACAAGGCTGTGTCTGTGGCAGGGCAGGAAAAGACCTGATGTGGAAAACAGGATCGTGGAGGGAGACAAACTCTGCCTTACGGATCTTTCCTCATCTGTCCTTCACCCGGAGTCTGGCTGTCTGAGAAACCAGTCCATAATATTCACCACTGCATAAAACTCACACTAGCACCAGCCTTTATATGCGCACACACACACTTGCCAGTTTGATGCCCATCTGGCTAAAAATGTTGCACTGAGTTTGAGAAAATCACTTGCCAAACAACTCACACACACACACACACATATGTGCACACACACACATTCTCTCTCACCCTGCTGCTGTGTGGAAACGACACGCTGGTGTGAGTTGCTATGGGAAGCAGGTGTGGACTAAAGTCTCTGAGAACTGAAGTTGCCGGATGGTTCCTGGAGGATTCTCTGCTATCAGCACATTTCTGGATCAGTTCCCGCTCACCACTGTTACCTCTCTGTACCCCTTTAATCAGCAACCCCTCATACTCATTTCAATAAAACCCGTCGTATTTGTTCGTCTGTGGATAGAACACGGTCAAGCGTATCTAAGCTGAATCGATCAGACTTCTGTGCACCATTAAGGCCTTCTACATCTGAAGCGTTCCAAAGCTCCTCTCGCTGACCCTGCTGCACTCTTTGAAGAGCAACTACCTCTCAAGTCAGGACACTTCAACCAGGCCCTAAACCCAAGTGCCTGGCTCCGTTCTCCAAGCTGTACGCAGGTGCCAGGCTGTGGAGACGCTGCCAGCCTCTCCATTTTCGTTTTTCTTTAAGTTGTTCCAGTTTTGTATGATTAATACCAATCTGTGTCACTCAGGCAATTCCTGTTCAGAGAGTCATGAGATATCTGCCTGTACGGTGACTTCACCGTTACATGTCTGATTTCGAATGTTGCGATTTTGAAGCCAACTTTATAATTCCTTTTTTATTTATTTGCATTTGTTGCCTGTTGGGCGCAAGGTAATATATTTTAACGCCCAGCTCACGATACGTTTTTATACTACTGTACAAAACTAAAGGTCTCAGCTCTTTTGAGTCTCGTAAACATTTTGTTGGACACGTCTGGTGTTTTGAAGTTAAGAAAAAAAATAACCTACTTGACAATGAAATTTCTTGTGGTCTTGTAAATATGCCTGGTTCTTGTTTTGTTGCTATGTAAATTAACAGATGCATATTGGATTAAGAATAAGCTTTCGGAATAAATAAGATTTAGTTAGCACAGTTTTACCTCTTTTCTGTTGTAAATAAGTATTTGTTATTCACTTAGTGGTGTGAAGGACTGTTTAAAGCACTGTTAGTGAGTTCAAATCTTTGCCAGCAGGCTTTTCTAAAGGCTGTTGACTGGATAAAGTGCATTAATTTATTTTTGTATGTGCAGGGACTGTTTTCTTTTTGCACCATTTTATTAATGTGGTTTTATACTCATTATAAATGTGGTATGTCCACGTTTTCATGTATATGTACAGAAATTATTCAGAATCTCTAAAGTTTGTATTTAAAACGTCAAAATAAAACCACACAAATCCTGCTTCGTATTAAGAAATTTTGAACACTGAGATTGTAGTGTTGCGCTTTTTACAGTGATAAATTAAAATCTGTTTATTACAATGTCTGCTGTGTTGTTGTGATTTATACTTGATAGTTTAATGAAACATGTTGGGCCTGTTTATTAAATGCTTAAATGTAAATGAAAAGATTAATAAATCAGTACTTCATTTTAACTAATATTAACAAATGGAACCTTATTGTAAAGTGTTACCCTAAATTTTAGTTTGTAATTTCTTTCAAAGAAATTACAAGAAATTGAACTTGTGTGAGGACAAACTGTCTTTTTCATAAAAGAATAAAATCTCATTATAAGCAATTGTGGAATAATAAACTATTTAATAATAAATCAATATATTGCAGTGCAGATAAATTTCCTTTAGATTGTAATTACCATGATTTTATTATTTACCATTAAGTTATTTAACGCTGAACTACAGTAACATAAATATCACACAACACCATGTTATGGTCAAACTGCATTAAAATGGAGATTTTGGGTAAAAAATGTATAACACTTAACACCCTCACCCTCTCCCCATTTAAACTCGAACCCCTTGTGTCCCTGTTTGCTGTTCGTGAATGGAACCCATTTTTCACCGTGACCCCCGGGGACCTGCCCACTGTTCCTGCCCAGCTCCGAGTGGTCCTGCTGTGGGAACAGAAGGCCCTTCTCTCCCCTCAGCTTCATCAAGCTGTCCACACTACTGACCACCCCCTGACCTCTGACCCCCAGCCCGACACGCACTCGGGACGGCACACACACAATGGGTTCAGCGACAGCATTCACACATCTGAAAAATCTTTGCTTTATTTTAATCGGATGAATCCATTATTGCAGAATTGTAATGTCATGCATATTGCGGCACCACCTTTTTTTCCCATGACTAAATAAGAACCTTTTAATTTACAAACTACTTATGACTTAAGCTCTCCAATAAACCTCTCTTGATATTTTTACTCCATTAGCACTGCAGTGATAAATCAAATATTTAGCAATGCAGCTTTCATTTGCGCTTGTGTTAATACCCGCTCAGAGGGCAGATGGGGTAATAAGAAGCGCAGCCCTGAGAGCTACCAAAGCCTCTCTGCCCCTCATTTTCTCTCCACCAGGCGCACCAAAGGGGGGTTATCCAAAAAAAACCAAAAGACCCTCAGGGACGCTTCATTTTCAGCCGCTGCCTGTAAGGAACAGACTCAGTTTACAGGTAGGTAACAAAAAACTGCTGACAGAGCTGGAGGGAAGGTCAGTGATTTGAGGTCTCCTGTTATTCTCACTGGAACCGTAAACCAGAATAGCCGTATCAAATTAACATTTAGGAATATTATTAGACCACAATGGAAATGTGAGTTTTGACACTATATTGATGTATGTGTTAACTGCAAAGCTATTTAAAGTGCTGTGATTTGACCGGTCGCTCTAGAATCACTGAGATTTTATTTAATCTAAATAATAAATAACTAACAATTTCTCAGGGGGATGAGATGAGCAACTGAGATGAAGTTGGAGTTTGCAAAAGCACTTTCCCCTTCTTTAATTCACTGTTGTCTCTGTTTCAAGTTTTCTAATCACAGATTTCCTGTATTCATCTGTCAACTTCAACATACACATTCTCCCTTTTTCTCCTCTTTATGTTTGTGGTGTAATTTGTGTTGATGTGATGAATCGAGTTAAAACCACAGATATCTTCAGTCTTTAAGAGTCTTCTAAGCTACTGAATCCGCACACTGTTGCTATCATACTAGATACTAGATACTAGCTTCATCATCTAATGTGTCTCCTATCATCTCTGCGCAAGGAGTCTGTAAACAGTCCAATTCTGTCTTCCTTTCCCCCACCCATCTTTATATCTCCTCCCTTTTTTGTTTATGCTGATTATTTCCAGCTGTTCAGGCACCATTGTGTTACATCTGCTTCTGCTTTAGTAATTAATAGCTCACTTTCCTCTCCCAGTCAGACTCAGAGACCCCCCCCCACCCCCCACCCCCTTATCGGACCTGTCAGTCATGTCCTGGCTGTTTAAACATGCCACTGCCACCCCCCTTTCTTGCTCTCTATTTTTCTCGGTTGCTCTCTGTCTCTCCAACTTTCCCTCTCTCTCTTTTTCTCTGTTTCTCTCTTGTTCTGTGCTTTATCTTTCTCTGCTTTCCTGCACCCCTCCTCCTCTGGGCTTATTCATTCACATCTTGGGCATATGGACACACCCCCTGTTAAATCCCATCCCCCCGTTTCCAGCTGAACTCCTGTCCAACATCAACCGTTTCAATCAGTCTGCCAGGGGCCCATGGGGACAGCGCGCTGGCGGTCCTGGGTAGCCAATACAGGACCACTTCTGTCCGTTTTGGTGCCTGATCGGAATTATTTTAAATAAGGGCGACTTGTGCACATGTTACAGTATCACAAAATAAAAACTGTTTCATTTGTAGGATGAATAAACAACGCATCACATATTTGTTTAAATAATAATAACATTTGCAGCTGTTTGTTTGGCTTTCATTTACAATAAAATAAGACGACGTAAAAATATAATGTTATATAATTGTATTCAAATTGTATTAATGTAGATCATATTAAACTTCAAATGCTTATAGAAATAGGCAATACATCTTATAAAATATTTTTTTAAATATAAAATTGTATACAAAACAATCGAGTTGTTTGTGTATACGAGATATAATTTCACAATTTAACATCATATCAGTTGATAACTTCCAGAAAATTCCCTGTCAGGCGTTATCTTTGCTGTGTCCTCTGGTGCAGTTGTGTTGAGCGGTTATCCTGTAGTTTAGAGCCCTTCCGCCGGCCTGAGGGTCCCAGTCTTATGCTTCCCACCTCTCTGTCCTTACAGTACGTGTCCTCCCCCGCTATTGAGAGAGATTAGCGGCTGGATACAGGGACTACAGTCCTAAGCCTCCCCCAAACTCATCACTGCCTCCCTCCCACGGCTCCTGCGATGGACCCCCACAGGTTTCGCTCCTGTTGGATAATGGTCCCAGTGTGTCCCGGTGGGACTCAGACACATCTTTCCTCATACACAGACAATCTTAAGATAACGCCACCCCCACTTCTAAACCCTGTCAAATTGAAGATCAGATTGTATCAAGAAATATACAAACTAATATGCATTGGACAACTGATAGCTAAAAACAAAGCTACAGAAGAAATGCACACGTATTTGTTCTGACACATGCTTGCAACAAGCTAAAAGCTTTAAAAATATGCAAGAATAGTTTACTATTTATAAAAACCTTCATAATCATTAAAATTGACAAAATTACGACATATCTATTAAAGATATGCAGCTTTGTACTCTATAAACATTTTAACCGTATTGTCAACTCTGCAGGCTCACACGAAACTATCTGAAGCTCCCCGGCGGTTTAGTTCCAGGCGATTGGAGGCACAGTGAGAGCGGAGGGAACTGACCTCTGAGTGGGGAACAGGGGGAACCGATCGAGCCCCTGCGTGACATTAATCTGCACTGTCACCCGGCCGCGGGGCTCGCGGCACGGAAAGCTTGTCCACACGGGAACCGAACTGGTCTTATCAACAAAATCACCTCGCGTTTAACTCTACGTATTAATTATTTATTTTCTCGTAGGCTACACGTTATCACACACGCTGTTAAATGGGCATATAATGCACATGCATTAATACGCATACATTAAAGCTGCATTCTTTGCACACACTCGTCTCTGCTCCACAGTAACCGCGGGCCTCTCAGCGGTGCGCGCTGATTTTCCCTGCCGCCTCTGACTGCCGCAGCCGGAGCCGAACAGCAGCGAGGAATATGAGTTCAGCAACTGCGCCGCAAACCCTCTACACGCAAACAGACGCACTGATAATTATCCGCAAATGTGGAACGCAAAGACGTAACAAAAAACTACAAAACAAGACGTTTCATAAATAAAAACAGACGTTCATTTTGTTGTCTGTGTGTCAAAACAAATAATGCATGAATGGTTTGGATGTTTACGTTAACAAGGCTGGTTTGCTTATCAAACAAAAACGCAGAATTTACGCTATAAACGGAGATAAGACATAAAATATAATAGATGTTCTGCTGTATTTTTGGTCGTATTCTACAATTTACTAAAACTCATGAATGAAAACAAATAGCAACATTTTGTAAATCTAGTAAAACATTTAAAAACAAGTATTTTATAAACAAGTATTTTATAAGTAAAATAAATAAAACGATTTTAGTTATAAATATAAATATAAAACGTCATTCTTAGCACAGATAAATGACAATTCCACGAAACATGATTAATGTGTAACTAAAGTGCTGAGACGTCATATATATATATATATATATAACTAAATCGTCATACACGTGTAACTAAAGAGCTGAGACGTCATATATAACTACATTATATATTAATATACGTCATATATTATAATGACGAGTATAAATAGGTATCAGTTCATTATCTGAGTCTCCATACAAATGAATAAAACTGCTTTAAATGATTCTTACTCCCAGTATGTCCTGGAGAAAGAGTAAATTGCATATAATTTCTTGATACAGGAAGAGCTATTCATTTTGTTCTGGGTCAGGAGAGACATGCGGTGATAGGCTCACCTGCCGCAAGCTTGTTAATTATGGAAATGTGAGTTAGAATCAGCTGTCACCATTATGCAGAGAGGTGTGTGTGTGTGTGTGTGTGTGTGTGTGTGTGTGTGTGTGTGTGTGTGTGTGTGTGTGTGTGTTTAGTTAGCAGGCCCTTTCATTTTAAGCCGTGCAGAGAACATGCATGTCATGCACTGAGGCTGCTGTGGGCCACCGCACATCTCAGGAGGCTTCATTAATTATTCAGTCCGTTAACTCCCAGAGAGACATGACCGACCGCTATACGTGGCCGGTAACCCCAGCTGAAGACCATTACAGGTTATCTGAGTATATGCAGCGTGGAGATGGTGTGTTGCTATAAAACCAGCCACAGGGAGATTCGCATAAACAAGATTATTGGCAGAATTGATCAGTTGAGAAATGCATGTAGCCTGTAAGATGCCATAGGGGCGGCTTGGAGTGGAAGAGCCGGTCAGGGTTGAGGGAGACGCTGGTATGTTGATGATTCAGGTGAGTAACGACGTGAACAAACGATGAAGGAACCGCGTTCAGATCGTTTTCACCCGTTGAAAGGTTTAAATAAATATACAAAATACGATGGATACAGACGAGATGCGGGGATGGGTGTGATTAATTTTAAAGTTTATTTAGGTTGAAATATTTATAAATGAATGTATTACACGTAAACAATTGTTTAATAACAATACAAAATTGTCTTTATTTTTGAAGTGGGACTATATGGAGAAACAACGACCTGTTGGTGACAGTCTTTAGTTAAAGGCCTCACTGTACTGTGTGTGTGTGTGCGCGTGCGTGCGTGCGTGCGTGCGTGCGTGCGTGTGTGTGTGTGTGTGTGTGTGTGTGTGTGTGTGTGTGTGTGTGTGTGCGATGACGTCATCGAATGTCAGGCGTGCCTTTACCAATGTGTTGGTAAAAGGCTATAATTTCATGGGACAAAATCACCACAGCACAAAATAAATAAATATAAAATGATGGCTATAATCCCATAATCCTGTGCTGTCTGCTGCATCCTTTCTCCCCGTCTCATCTGTGATATAAGTCTGATGAATTGCGTTTGTTTTGTTCATCTGCAATAAGCATCTGTTGAGCCACATGGCCAGATTCCTTGTCTGAGTGGAAGACGCTTGTTTTAAAAGATTAGCTGACTACTAAATTCTGTCTTCCCTTGGACCGCCATGTCTCATTGATGGCGCTTTTGGGCATGATAAGAAAGTTTGTAACTGTGGGTGCTGCACACGAGACAGACGGGGACCAAAGCAAGTCCATTGACCAAAGACCAAGACCAAAGATAACATGATTTTACATGCGTGCGTGTTTTACGCGTTGTTATTTTTCCGGGCGTCAATGGACATAAACTCCTGGGTTAGGGAAGAGGGCTGTACGAACACTGGCAGCTACACAACACCCACAATTAGTGGTGTTTTCTTGTCTTTGTTTGCACCAGGCTGCAGCACAGGACACATAATGGCCCATGTCAGGTCGAGGAGAGGGACAGAGAGAAAGAAACGTTGCTTAGAAACAAAGACTGGGCTGGAACAGGCTTGTCTATGCGATTGCATAACGTGTAATAGAAAATGACTTGAAGAAATACACCAGCCAAACTGTTGGCTTTAATGAAGCAGATTCTGCGAGCCTGTTTTGTTATGTTACAGTTATGTTAGTACAATTCATTTACTTTTGACGTCTTTACATGAATTAGTCCGTTTTGAGGTTCGTTTTAAATAACAATGATAATCATCTTGGAGTTGGTAATGGGCCACAGGAAAAGGTTTGTTTTGATTGGCTCGCGTCCAAAGCTGTACCTCTCAAACAAAATAGGCAATGAATTACACATACCAATAGGCCATTGGTTTTAGTACACTTAATTTTAAGTGTTCTTAAAATATTGTCCAAAATAAAAATAAAGTGCACTTCTAAAATAATTGGCAAATGTGACTAGCAAAAGTGTAGATAAACACTTTTTGATTTCAGTGCGAATTTAATCTGTAAACGTTAATCACAAAAAGGCCCTAATACAGTCAAAATCACATAATTAAATAGAACTGAACAAATTTCACAACGTTGCCAATTCTGCAGCCAAATGTAATACCTCAGATTAAAATGGCACACGATTTTCTCCAAATGAAGGATGGTTTGTGGGACCTTCAGTCTTTAGGTTAGCGCAAAATCAAAACTTTCTCTGGACTATGGCTGTACATTCACTGGAGAGGGAGGTGGTCTTTTGTTCTGTCAGGGACTTATCTGGATGAGAACGTACAGTGGGTCAGGCACACATGGACATATATCAACTTCAATCTCGTTTTAATGAGAAATTCTGCCGTCTTCAATATGTGCAAATTACCCCCCCCCCCCTCTGAAACCCCTGTACCCTCTCTTTCTCCTTTCCCACCTCCCTCCCTGATTGTCCCTCAAGGGGCTGAACCCTTCGATGGACGTAGTGCTAGATTAACCATCAGTCTGAGGGAGAGAAGCTTTGACTATGAAACAAGCACAATTTAGACCCAACACCAGCGGCCTGCCTGGCCCTTATATTATTACCCTCATTATTCTTACTATTATCCGTTTTATATTCAAGCCGTGTTGATTATAATTTTGAAATTACAGCTAATAAGGAATTTTTAAAAGCAGAGAGTGGCTCCGAGCCTGGCACAGTGGTTACCATAATTTAATAGATTTCCTGGTAAGACATCCATTTCCCTACAGTGAGCCAGCGTGAGGTCCAGGGATCTGCCAGCCTCTGCTGTTTTTTCCCACTCTAAACAGTCTTTACTTAGTAAGTGGGAAATATAGTTTTACAGTTTCTTTAAAATAATAAAAATTCCAAAAATAAGGCATTTGGTTTTGTTATAAATATAAATTAAGTCAATTGTTCATGTCTATAGATTTGTTTCTCCTATATAAAAGTGGCTAAAAGTGTTATATACAAATCTGGTTTTGAATAGACACTAATAATTGGACATTTTGCTTCTGTAGTAAAAATTCAATCCATTATTGGATTAGATCAACGGACTAACCAGATGTTATCTATGATAATAAAACATTCCTGTTATAAACAGACATGAGTGTGTCTGTAAAATTCGCTTATTTTCTATCTTGTCTAATTCATTTATTGGACAAAGACCTTTTCCTCACTTTAAAAGAAACTCTATATTTCTTTTATGATGGTGGAAGATGCAAATTGAAGCGAAGTGAGAGTACATGTTGCAAACAGTGTGTGCCGTTGCTATGGTACCCATTTTCACTTCACTTGGGGAGGGAGCGCGCGTGCAGCGGAGAGACTGTCCATGCGTCGCCATAGTGATCAAGATGCCACGCAATTCCGCTATTCTCCACAACAACTTCTGTTTCCCGATCACACAGAGACTTCTCCACTAGCATATAAATAAACATCTGTTTCTATATTAAATAATAATAGCTATGTTCATATAATAAAAAACCTTAAAGTATCATAAGTATTATGTCTGGAATACGAGCTAAAGATCGTTTCCAGTTTTAAGAAGTAATAAAAATTTCTTTGAGATGCATTTTTTCATCGAAAGCTCATTTTTGTAATAAGACTGAAATGAATTTAATATTTTCCACCAATTAAGTGAAATGGTCTGTTGACCCAGTATTGTAAGGACTTGCTGAATGTTTAGAGAGCAGGCAATTAGGAGAAAAATGTAAACTCCAGATCATCATTAGACAATTCAGCCTCAGAGGAAATTGATTTTTTTTCCTTTCAACCCTTCCTCCTTTCAAATTCCATTTAAAGCCATTCAAATCTATAGGCCCCTGCACTCACTGCCGTCAGGATGAAATTTGCAGGGATGGATAGGGCAGAGAAGAGATAAGGCCATCTGAACAAGACTCCACATCTCATTTTTTCCCCTTTTATCCACTTCTTTCTTCTGAAAGTTTATTTTCTTCTGTTTTTTTTTAACTAGCACACCGTTCCTGATAATCTTTCACCTCTTTTTTTAAAAGTCACTTTTTTTTACCTCCATTTTGCTCTCCATCCCTCTCTCTGTACACTGGGCCGAGGATCAATGTCGTATTATTTCTTATCAATAGATATTATCATAGATCAGGCATTTGCTAGCAGTGCTTCAATCCTTGTGCCGCCTGTTGCCACGGGGACAGAGAGATTTCATCACTCCTCATTCTCTGACAGACAGAAAGAGGGGGAGAAAGATGGTTTAAAATCAAGGGGAAGGCAGGGAAATGCATGCACACACGCAGGGCAGAGAATCAATGCCTGAAGTGTGGAGGAAATAGAGTCAGACAGGCATTTGGATTTGACTGAAAGAAAAAGGAGTGTGTATTAGGTCCCTGAGCAACAGTGGTGTCACATGACCACAAGACACATCTAAACAGTATGATGACAGATATCACTAATTGTGTGACAATTTTCTGTCTCACACACTCCCTTTGCTAGACTTACAGAAGCACTGGTGACACCTTGCAGATTGTGTGGACTAAGTTCAAGCAATACTACAAAGTTCCTGGACACCTGAGGCTGTGAGACTAGACTCTGAGAGAGTATAGCAGAGGATTACAACAGACACAGGCCTTAACACCATAACGTGCATAAACACACACACACACACACACACTCAACAAAAGCTTAGTTTTTTTGTATATTATATATATTTGGATTTATGAGATGGCTTTGGATAATGCTAAATTATAAAAAGGTGTATAATTATAATGTGTATAATATTTCTAGAAACACTTATAGACAATAGCAAAATATTACTATAAACAGAAATGTGCCACCAGTAATACATTCACAAAAACACTGCATATTTAATAAATATTTAAAATCGTATAAACTATTGTCATAGTATGAGAATCATATGCAGGACAAAAGTGTCGTTTAAAATATAGCCTGACCACACTTCAAAACTTTAGCTTTATCACTAAATAATAATAAACAAGAGACACAAAAGCGGCGCTGTTGTGTGTTGTTAGTGTCCTGCTCAGTCTTGTTTGTGTTAACAGGAGGTTGGCAGGTCAGGGCCGTGCGTGCAGCGGGCCATCAGTCCGTTTGCAGCGGAGGGAAACGCAAAGCCCGGCCTGTCAATCACGGCGCCTCAGTCCTCTGGTGCAGTACTGGAGACCCACTGACAGACAAGCAACGCCACTTTCTCTTTGGTAATACATGTTGTAAGATGGGGGTCGAAATTGAGGAGAAAATCATCATCAATATATAGTTATTGGCTATTATTTTTTTCTTCTACAATGTAACGTTTGTGAATTTTGTAACACTGGTGGACTTTCATACTTGACGTGAACCAACGTAAACACAGCAGGCAAAAACATAAAAATATTTTAATTATAATAAAAACATTTGTATAAACATGTTTTATATGCACGAGTATGTCCGTATATGATTGTGTATAGCAAGAAAATCCCACGTGTGTGTGTGTGTGTGTGTGTGTGTGTGTGTGTGTGTGTGTGTGTGTGTGTGTGTGTGTGTGTGTGTGAACCCGCGTGCACACAAACCAACGTTTTAGGTTTTTTTCCAGAAGAACAGCTTGTTCGCAGATATTTGCTTTAAACAGTAAAAGGAAAGCAATAAAATAAAAAGTTTATGAAAGGGGGAAGGGGAACAAAGAGAGCGCCTGGCGTTAATGCTCGCGTATGAAAGCCGATCCCGGGTGTTCGTTCCCCCGGCACGAGGAATTTGAGATCCGGTGGTCGCCGCGAGCCTCATTGTAAAATGCTTTCATTTGTGCCGCCGTAGCAGCGGTCAGAAAGGGAAACTTTCGGTCAGGAAGGGAAACTCTTACGGTCGTAACGTTTTGGTTGAAAAAACGATCAAATCGACTGGTTAGGTTAGTGCGCGTGCTGGAAAGAGGAGAAGGGAGAGACGGATAAAAAGATAAAGAGAGATAAGGAACAGCTATATCATTAATATTAGCTATATTGGTTTCAAAGACACCATCCCATCAACACACAACGTCCCGATCTGCTGTTGGTTTGAGCATGTAAATAAATGACACATGCATGTTTATATTGTTTGGTTGACAATGAAACCAGCAACGATAAATTCCAATATAAACTCCAATTGTCGTTTATAAAAAGCAGCTTTTAACAGCAAACTAGACGCTTGTGCAAATAAACCGATTTTTTTATCTATAGTAAACATCACGAATGGGCCGTGCTGATACAACACTGGGGGGATACAGCAGGGTTTATACAGACCCCTATGAAATGTATGTTACGTTTTGCTTATTTGCCTACCTTTTACTTTTTGCATGCAGTTTTTCCAGCTTTGCATGCCAGCGTTATTCAGGTCACTGACACAGTTGAGTCGGTGCTTCTGCAGGCCAAAGGCATTACGCCTGTTAAGGCGTTTACAACGTTAAACGATTGATAGAAATATTAAACACTCTTTGTTTACTGCGATAACTATGCGATACTACATCGTTTTGATATATTTGCAGTAAATGTGACCTTCAGTAGCGGCAACAAAGTTTCGGCTGCCTGATAGTGACACACTAAACTTACGCAGTAAATAAAACTACACAGATGAAGGTTTGGTTACTTTAATGTTAGTTTCTGTGTGTATGAAATAAGGACGAGCAGGAACATATCAAGATTATTCACGACTGGAATAAATGGCCACGAATCCTCCGTGCCGCCGAATGTGAAGGAACAGCGGGTCTTGCGTTGCGCTCGACCGGCTGCTTTTCCCACTTCACTCGCAGGAAAATCGCCGCATCGGCCTTGTGTGCGCGGCCTTGCAGGACACATTTACAAAGAAATAAGATCGGAAAGCGGTATTTGAGGAGGTTGGGAGTGTATTAAAGTGGCCTATCTTCAAAGTGTATCTTTGAAATAAGGCCTATGTGAGAGATTGGTGTTTCAATTGATTGTTGTGTGGCTGGACAAAACATAAATCTCCAGATGCACAAGTCAAAAATAAATTAAAAGTACAAGCATTTAAAAAGGCAAATACACATATTTATATGAAGCGCAACTTATTTTTAAAGCTTTATTGTGTTAGCATTCAAAAGCAATTTACACTCGTCTTTCTTTACTACATTTGTCTTCTGTATCATATAAATATAAAATATATAATATAATAAAATATATAAAATAATACATATCCTGACATAATACAAACACCGACATTATTCAACAACTTTGGATAAAGTCGGACCGGCGGCTGTGAGCTTTACAGCAAAATATACCTGTAAGAAACTGAATTAATGTAACAGTAGCCAAATATCACTGTGGACATAAGCTTGCGGGACAGTGCTCTCCACTGGTTGTGAATTTACGCCATTATTATGTTCTCTGCCGCCCAGCAGTTTGGTATTTAAAGCGTCTTTGTCCCTCTCCAGTGACTCTTTGGATGTATATCACACGCCTATACTTACACCCCACCACTGCCATCAAGCGGCCGCTAGCGCGCCCCCGCCTTTCCATCAACGCACATGCGTGTGTTTGTGCGTCTGTGTGGCTTTAAGTGTTATTTGCTGTTACAAAGATGTGCACATTTGGGACACTTGTGCACACTTTGTTTTATTGCTGAAATGAACACGTATATCATTTCCATTGCTTTTAATGGGTTGAAAGAGAAAAGTGGCATTTAATAACAAAAAACCTTTAATGTTAATGTTGTGTGTCCAGCGTACGTGGCCTAATCACTTCAGAGACTATATACGTCTGTGATTTTATGTTTGTTATGTTATATCGTTTTATGTTTCTGTTTTGTTTCTATGTATGTTATGTATTTGTTTGTTTGACTGTGTGATTGTTTTTATTCACTTTATTAATAATCAATATTATATCAAATAACAAAATACATTGAGGTTTCGATGTCAGTGTTGACTTCAAGGTCAGTTGATAACGTTGCAGAAGTATCAGTCTGATATAAATTTACAGTTACGTTTAATTTCCAGTACATCAAGTGATGGACACTTACACACTCATTTCGTATCATGTTTTCATGTCTCTCAAGCAATAAAAAGTCAATCTCTGAAGTTAACGTGAGTTCAAGAGTAACCAGTGATTTACCAACACCTGTCATTTATATCTAACAGCTAATACCAACCACTATTTTATTATAATGAAGTTTGGCAAGCAACTTTTACGTCGATTGTTTTCCCATACATCACTGATAAACTGCCCACAGTTCACAAAATGAAGCAACGCGGTGGCTTGTAAAATGATACATTTTATAAGCAACACGTTTGTTTTATTATACAAATGTGTTTTATTATACAAATGTGTGTGTGAAAACTCCTTGCCAAAAACAAATAGGATTATTATGGGCTGAGACTAAACATAATTGAGGTGTTACGGTACAAGATGTGCTCGTCTTAGACGAAGGCTACAAACAGTCGTGAATTCACCATAATATTCAATCACATACATAACCAAGCTAATGAAACTATACGTCGTCAGTAAACAGCAGACACGTAACTTTCTCAACTAAAGGCAAAATGTTTATTTTGTTTACGATAAGGGTCGTTTTGTTATCATTAGTTAACTACCTTAGTTATTATAAACTTGCAATGATTAATACTTACACGCTTCTACATTTATTAGTTCATGTTATTTAAGCATACGTATAATTTTACGACTTACAACAGTTACAATAACTAAGAACTAACATAAACTATCAATAAACAATTGAATTACAAGTAACTAACATTAACACAGATTAATAAATGCTGGAATTTTGATTTTAATTTTTTTTTCTGCTTTTGTTTGTTGTTTATATGGGTAATATACTTACATAATGTTTATCCTGAATGAAAACTAATTTTTCTGTATATCTCTAATTTTCTCTTATAGATGCTAAATGGCAAGATACCTATAAAATTGTATTCTGTAAGTAATTACGTCACGTTACGTAACTTTTATTAATACCTTAATAAAATTATTTTTAAAATAAAAAAGTTAATAATAAAAGTTTATACAATTTAAAAAGAGATATCGTTGTCATTATTGCTTACTTATATTAATCAACATGCAATACAAATGTTAATTTTATGTGGCAAGCTTTCGTTTAAATCAGCTGTCAAAATAAAATAACAAATGATTAAAGAATTATTCATATATAGTTTGATAGAAGGATAGATATTTTCCAAACATAACGCCAGACTTTGTCTTTGTTTTACCAATAAGGGCTCTGTAAAAGTTACTGCACGAATGTGTAAATTCTTCGTCCAATTTCAATGTTAGAATATTTCTTATTGAACATTAAAATATTAAATTAAATTAATGTTTCTTCTTTCTTGACAAAACACTTGAAAGTTTAAGTTCAAACAAGAGAGCAGCACTAACTTAATTAAAAAGAAAGAGAAAGAAAAAGAACGAAATAAATAAAGTAAAAAAAGAAAGAAAGAAAAAAGAATTGGTAAGCACTTCTTTCTTCAAAACGTTACATTTTATTGTATTTTTATCACTAGTTGTGTTTCGTAATGACCAGATTTTTTTCGTCAAACATATTACGATTATAACGTGAAAATATGTAACGTCACCTAACTTATAACGGTGCGTAAATCTGCCATTGCTGATTGGCTGTTTTTATAGGCTCTTTTGTTGCCTTTAGAGCTGTGGCAATATGCAATGAAGACAATTAGTAGTAATAAAATTGTTGTTTTAACAAAACAGACCGTGACAATAGGCTAATGGCTATTAAACATCTCCTCCCCCTAATAAAAACCTCCAGCTGAGCAAATGGTTAATTTCAACATTTTCCTCTAGTGAGCAGTTTAGTTAACATTTGCTGGTGGACCATGCAGAGCCTCTTTAGTAACTGCTAGTTGTTTGCTCTTGTTTTTTTTTATCAATAAAAACTGGGAAGTCAAGTCACATCCATTTTGTTAGACGCCCCCTTGTTTCGTGCATTACCCAAGATGGCCGCTGTTCACTCTGAGGGTCTGACCAAAAATATGATTCCTCAGCAAAACTGGTTGTCTATCACGCTGTTCATTAACTTTATCAGTTTTTTTCTAACAACACACCATCAGGTCTTTTGCATCTAGTGCATTATTCCATCACAGCGAATGCAAACATTTGACTGCTGGCGCAAGTAACGTGTAAACGACAAGGTCGACACGTACAATCGATGCTGATTATGACGATTCCTCTTGTGTGAAATGTCATCAATCGGAGAGGTGACGTGAATAATACTTCTGCACATTTGGTGTGTTTATTACTAACTAAACAAACTGGTGAATATGGGTCGTCATGCATATTCTATAGCTGTGCCATTTGACGTAGGGTTGGTAAACCAAAATAAAAAACCCGTGCGTATCATAAAACCGAGGAAAACTTTGCAAGGTTCGTAACTTCATGTATCTAACCTATAAGTTGAGAGCTGAAATGTATACGTTTCTGTCGGTTTTAAACGTGGTACTGCAGTCTTTTCCACATCCCGCTGCTTGTGTTTCTTGTAAGAAATCATTTTTTAAACATGCATTCAAATGAAACATTATGTATTTCAAAAAGCATTAAAATAATGTCATATCGTGAATAGAGGTTTCATTTTTGTGTTAAACGATACTTTTGCACGCGGAGATAAATGTAAATGAAGGGGTAAATGTAAGAATTAAAACGAATGAATTAAGCAATGAACGAATAAACAAATTTGGGTTAGTTTTGTGTCGCAGTTGTTGAGAGGAAAACTAACTATAACTAAATGAAACGAATGTAGGTCATACTTTATACAGACGTTGTGTGTAGTTTTGTTCAATCTGAAATTGGACATCTGTGTTATCTCTTAGTTCATAAAATCATGGCTTTTATTCTATTTAAAATGAAGAGACTAATTTATTATTACATTTAAATGTATAACACATCAGCTCGACACAGTTCATATTAAGCTATTTGAAAGTATTTCATAAACACATCGAACAAAGAAAGACAGCGACATGTTTTATTTTTAAAACATGTATTCATGGGTCTAAAAAAGTTTAACGAAACAAAATCCAAAATTTCGCCAAGGCATTTAACTGTAGCTGTAGCCTATTGTTTGAACATTTCATATTGTGGAAATGATAAATTTATCATGATGGTTAACAAAAACAACAGATTAAAATAGTTAAATAATAAAAAGAACAGTGTCAAAATAAGGCTAGACGTACTTTAACTTTATTCGTGAGTTACTCCTTTCTTATAACCAAGTCAAACTGAGCCTGAATTGTCAAAACGGACAGTATAGAATATAATTGTGTAGCGGACGCGTTTATGCAAAGCTGCTATTTTAAGACATTAAAAATACAGGGTGACCGACATCCCAACAAACTGAAAGAATGTACGAAAAGCATAACTGCTATTTAAAATAATTAAATACCAGAAACCGTGTTATTTTTGCATCTGAAACAAAAAGAAACGGCAATATAATGCAATTGTCGTTATACAGTTATACATACAATAATGTGTAAAGAACAATTTACGAGTGAGCGAATGTGTTCACTGTGTAACGATAACATAATGTACAGAAAAACAGCGAATAAATATATAAAGAAAAGATATTGGGACTGTATTGATACTGTGTCTCTGCTAGCGGACCGCAGCCCTGAGATCAGCTGACGCGCTCATGTGACTGAGGATTGAGCGTCTGTTCAAAATGGAGACGTGTGAGTCAATGGCTAAGAGGCTTAAACCCTGACCGCTGTAAATGTGTTTAACCTTAAATCATTTGCGACGGTCGCAGACGTCGCCTCCGCAGTCTGGTCTCATCTGGAAGCGAGACAGATCTAGGTAAGATGGCTGTTTTTTCTTTGTGCTACATTACTTCCGGTGCTTTCCACGCGAGAAGGAAGTCGTACAGGCTGTACTGTGTCTGCAGCTGGTGTCATTTGCGTCTCAGGGACGGCAGATTTGATGTTAAGTCTATTGAGGGTTTACCATTAACGTCAGCATTGCAAGTGGCGTGCATACTACGCGCACAGAATAGCGCATAGGAAATGCATCCTCTATTTAGCCACATAGGCTATGCTATCGTGTACAGGGTCTATGAACATTGAAGCATTTCCTCCTAAAAACAGAGCGACTGCCTAAGAAATGACGAGCATTTGCATGCTTATCGTTAACAGAGGCGCGCGCACGTGAAGCGCATGTCATGCATGTAAGCGTAAAAATTGCGTTAGCGTGGATAGCGCTAGTTACTCGCCAGGCATCATCATCTCTCTCTCTCTCTCTCTCTCTCTCTCTCACACACACACACACACACATACACACGTTCATTTTGGGAAGAAGTTAAACAAAATACAGATAAGTCAACAATTAGCTATTATATGATAACGACAGTTATATATGCTTTATATTTATTTAATATTCCAGTACTTTGTAAACACATACTGAAACGTCCCTGTGCTCTTATACAGCTAGTGATGCCTAACCTCAGCATGCCGTTACGTTAAACTGGATTGAGTGCGACTTTCTCTGTCTTAAACAATGTCGTATTTTTGGTTCGGAGATTTAAAAACCATACAACATTGAAACTGGGATGTAAACTACACAGCTATGAACTAATGTCTTAGTGTAATTTAAAACAACTTATTATAATTTCTGTTTTCTCTCAGCATTGACAGATGTCCTCCTCATGTGACTGATTTTGTTGTCCTTCATGGCACCTTGAGTATTGAATGAAGGTACGTTGTTATTTCAGGTTAACTTTTTTATACCACCAGTGTCTCATAATCTTTGTTTCTGTTGGCAGAACAGCCATTTTCTTTCCTGGTTCCCTTGAACACAGAGGTATGACGTTCTTTGAAATACACCACATGCATAATGTTGTTCTTTATTTCCTCACTTTAACAAAACCCCTTTAACTTCTGCAGAGGGGTGGCACGTCTTCTAAAATACATTTTAGTTGCACCATGAAGCAACTTCAGGTATTTATTTTAAACGCCGTGAGAATTGCACGATCATCACTTTGCGTTATCTGCAGATAAGCGATTAATAATTAAAAACAAGTTAAAATATTAACTAAAACTTGCAGGGCATCGTTTACTGCAGACCATCTCTGTTAAATTTTCCGGCAAGGCCTGCATAAAGTATATACGGTATTATTTTATTAATATGCAGTATAATGAAGAGCTTTTAACCATACATAGAAGCAACCATATAAGTATACAATGGTGTATTCCTGTAAGGGCCTTCCTCATTGTAGTCTTCTGTCCTGGTCCAAGCAAGCGTTTGCGCTGTTGGGACGCACAATAAATGTTTTTGATACTGCACTGTATACCTGAAACCTTCTACGATCTTAGTGTTTGAGTTCTGCCTCTGGAAGATCTTCTTCGACAATTTTATGATCTTGGTCACACAGATGTCAGTGTTTGTCGTAGGGGTGACGCAAAGGTGAATCGTCAGAGGGATTAAGTCATAAAATTCTCTTGCACTCCATCACGGTCACATCACTTGAACAAATAATGCACTTTTTGCATCGACCGACAAGTTTTAGCGATATGAAAGCTAAAAATATTTACGTTTAATTATAATAAAAGCTAACGGAATAAGGAGTTTTATGTTACATGCAATACAGAAGCATCCTCAATATTGAATTAACCACGTTTAGGTATGTTTATATAATTGTTATATGGTCAAATGTAGGTTAATTTATTTTGGCTCTTAATTCACTCCCTAACTTTTTATATGCAGCCTACCAAGAGCTTAAGTTAAACATAACTGATGGAAATAATGCGACACCTTTGTCTTATATACAGTGTTTCGTGCTGAAATTTGATTTGGTGTAATTGTGAAATGCACGTCGTCTTGTTGTGTAATGTTGGGTGAACTGGATTGTTTGATTTGTGTCCAGCATCTTGTTGGGAAAAGGAGGCAGCGAATAGTCTCGAGAGGGCGACCCGGTCTTGAATCCAGTCTGGGATTGCAGAAGAAAATTCATCTTTCTTCACCGGACGCCGTTACTCGCCAGTCATTATATTCTCATTGATTTTAACATATTTATAAGATTTACAATAAAACAAACCTCTTTGATGAAAACAAACATGTCTTTGCGTAGTGCTGTTACAGAGCTCAGCGGTCTATCCATGGTTGCGTGCTTACTAATAATTGGTATTTTTATAGCAGCCCAACTATCCAATAATAATGACCACTAGATCCTATTATTTGAACCAAAGAAGGCATTGTGTATGTCTATTTCTGTGTATTGTGTATGTCTATTTCTGTGTATTGTGTATGTCTATTTCTGTGTATTGTGTATGTCTATTTTCTTAACACGTTAATAAGCGTCAGCGCAGCTTTAATCGCAAATATAAGCTATTCTTATTGTGGGCATGTTGTTGCTGAATAGCCGGTAATATTGAGTCGTATGTGTAGAAGGAGACGCTACGTTTCAGACGTATAAACGAGTGTTTTCCAGGGTCTGTTGGATCTAAAGGACACGTGAGTAGATTCTAGCCTGTGTTCCCCCCGGCATCACATTCGCCACCCAACATGAATTAATTCACAGGCGCATCTGCTGTGCCACGTCTGAGCGCGTGGTTGTCTAATACGTGAATTGTTTCCTCGACCTCTCCTCGTTATTTCTTTGACTGTGATCCAGGTCCAATGCGTTTATAGTAAGTTAATATTTTAGGAATGAATCCCGCTCTTTAAAAGCAGCTGACAGACATAGATCACACTATAGGCCGAAGTACACTGCTCTAAACTGACAGATAGGAAGTACTCTTGTGTATACCTTACGAGCCGGACCACGGCCAAACACACTTTGAAATGCTTTTCTTTGTTATGTGCAAAACGTGATCGTAGCTAAATACACCGACAGATATTCCCAGGCCACCCTTAAGGAATTAGATCACGTGRYGCACGGGGCGGTCGAACCACAAGCCATTTTGGGGACGGTGTCAGTTTCCACTGAACCATCAGCGCAGCGTTTTTCAAAGAGACGAGTGAAGGCGCTCGCGCAGGGAAAACGCGTTCAAACCTGGTCGTTTGACCACCGGGAGGGCAAAATACACAATATATTACAAATCGGCGACCAGGCGCGGCTCACGGATCGAGAATCGGACCCTTTCTCTTTTTTTATTATTGAAATGCGCCCCGCTCCGCCGCTCTCTTATTGCAATTGACAGCGTCTGCAGCCCTTTTCAAGATGGCCGCTTGGCTCGTATTCATTTTCTACTGAACGACTTCTAACTTTCATTGTCTAACCGCCTTGTAGCTCGATCGTCCGCCCCAGCGTTGTAAGGTACGTGTTCTTCGATATCCTCCCTTACAAATGCCCGATGTCAGAGCCGATGTGTTGAACGCATCTGCGTTTTGTGAGCGTAAAATGGAGACGCGTTAGTGTGGATGCGGGAGCTGACAGGCTCGATCAAGCAACATTGTCTCTGCCTCTCCGCGTGCTTATAGATTTTAGTTATTTTTAGTGGTAATATTTATTATTCACGCTTAAGCCATTCGTGTTTGCTTCTGAGATATTCAGGCATTGTCGTCGTCTCTTTACTTATTCTTTCTGCTTAAGTGAATATTTTTAGTTATTAATAAATGCTGGCGTGTGCGCAAAGTCGCAGACCAGACTGGTCGACTGTTCGTGTGAATCTGGTTTCAAAAGGATTTTCTGTATGTTGTCTTATTAAGCATTGATATAATTTTATAGATATGCGATCCGTACAGTGTTCATGGCATGATAGAGTCATTATAAAGCCGGATGGTGTTTATTTGTGTGTTTTCTTAACTTAAGTTTATACGGTAACCTAGACTAGGCATTTTGTCAGAGGTACAGGGAACAGCTTTCAAAGGCTGACAACAGATAATCGCTCTACGGCCGACGGGTGATAAACCAACAGAAGTCTGTAATCTCAGCTATGAAATAAACATATTTCTTGTGTTTTTAGTAGTTTCTGTCATTTATAGATGACATCAAGAATGCTACTGTAAAGGGGTTTAAATGGACTCAATGGTAGTTTGTTTGATTTGACAAACAGCCGCGTTACTTTTCAGTAAAAACATAAATAAATTTATAAGCTCCAAGTATGTAAAGCTTATTTAGATGTCCTGACGACGATGGAAACATGACTGTCCTGCCACACGACACGCAAACCAATATGTTTTAATAATAAACGTAGCCTGTGAATTGTTTTCATATTTGATAATTAAAGTTAATCGCTTGCCGCTTTTGTCACGTCTGGAAACTGCAGCCTTTCCCACCGCTTCCCAGAAAGTGACGCGTTACGGCATGACGACTTTGACCCTGTCTGTTGGCATTGTTGAGGTTTTTGTAACCTGAATTAATTGTAACACAATGCAGGACTGACAGGTTCATTCCTGGTTATTACTGTTTAATTGTCGAATTCATGTAGGGGCCCTTTTGTCATTCATTTATTTTTTGCATAGAGAACCAAGTATTTTAAGCAGTAACATCATAATATAAGTCGTCTGTTTTTGCCCTGTCATTTCATAAAGTAGTTTAAACGCTTATTGAACTGTTGAGCACCAAGCCCTACACAACATTTCGTCATACGCAGTTAGACAACATTGTTATAGTAAGCAAAACCAAAACTGCAAAGGGATTCTTTTATTAGTAAATGTCTTGGTAAACAAATTTTATACTTATTATTTTGATAAGCAAAGGCTGTTGTTTGTGCTTTGAGATGCTTTTTGAAAGTTGCATCTATAATGAAATATGTATGTATGTGTGACATGCAATAACCTCGCAAAAGATACAGGCTCTCGCTTCTAATAACACCAGAATTGTTGTGGCAGGTGCTTATCAGTGTCTGTTATATAAGTACAGTCAGACTTAATTTATTTCTGTCATGGCCGGAGATTATTTTAGACAGCAAGTGAAATACTATTAAAAGCCTGTTTTGTAACCTTACTATCAGAAGTAATCTGTTTTTACTCAGGTTTATCGCTTTAATGTAAAGTCTCAACGCCAGTAAACATGTCGTTGCCTTCCTGCCAATCTCCCGACGTAATAATATGCGTTTCATAGAAAATAAACTGTGTTTTTTATAGCAACGCGTGACGACACGTATGATGTCAAACAGGCATCAGATTAGTGCAAGTGTAACATTTATGGGAAATGGACAAGAACTGACTGCTCTGTCTGTGGTCTGGCTTAAAATACACGTATAACATCATTTTAACGGGTGTAAATTGTCGTTTGAGTGTTAAAGTCACAGATTAAATCTGCAATGAGCAATAATTTGAGTTTTCAGTGTAAATTTCGCTGTATTCAAAATATGATGCAGCTTAAACCTTCACGTTCAGCGCTCGGCGCGTTGCCACGTAACGCGGCTAGAGTTGCTATAGAAACTGTAAGTCGGGTCACTTTCGGTAAGTGCATTTTCCTAATGACCGATTTATGCTTTTCATCATATTGAATATTTTAAACTAATGCGTAGTACAGAAGAAAATAAATTCTCAGTAAAGCAATTGTGTCCCAAGACTTGCATTCAAGTGGTAGGCCAAAAGGTCCTTGTTTTGGGTGTTTAAAGCCTCCATAGCCCATCCTATGTTTTACTTATCTCAGATCACATTCAAAGACCTTAATATTAAAAGTCATTATTGTTTTCCCTCTGACAGATTGTAATTGCAAAATATTTGCAATTGGTCTTTTCCATCTCATGACGATGCATCGCACAACCAGGATCAAGATTACAGAGCTTAATCCGCATTTGATGTGTGTTTTGTGTGGTGGATATTTCATAGATGCAACCACAATTATCGAATGCTTGCACTCCTGTGAGTATATTAGATTAACTTGTACTGCTTGAGTGTGATGCTGATTCTGTATAAAAACAGCATATCGCTTAACATATATTGGTCATGTGTCTTATCTTGTGATATTTCTGTTATCCTCAGTTTGTAAAATGTGCATTGTCCGCTACTTGGAAGCCAGCAAATACTGTCCCATATGTGACGTGCAGGTCCACAAAACAAAGCCACTTCTAAATATAAGGTAACATTTTGATGCATTTAAGTGACTGTCTGTTTCTTCATTATTTTTTTGCTGTAATTGATTTTAAATTGCTTTAAAGGGGTGTAATTGCTGCACATTGTGTTTATCCTGCATGTCTGTTTAAATGTGAATTACAAAAATGACATATTGGAGTTGCTTAAAACATGATGTATATTGACCCTAACAAGCACACAAAAAATGTGCTTCTGTTTCACAGATCTGACAAAACGCTACAGGACATTGTATACAAGTTGGTCCCTGGTCTTTTCAAAAGTATGTCAAACGTTAAAAAAAGAAATGCATAATATTTGTTTGGAATTATTAAGACTACACAAATGTCTTTTTTTGTGCAGATGAGATGAAGCGCAGGAGAGATTTTTATGCAGAACACCCTTCAGTTGATGGTGGGTGTTTTAAAAAAATACTTTAATAATTGGTTCAGTTCTACAGTCACGTTCAGTTTATATTATAAATTCAAGATGTAATTAGTTTTGTGTTTGATACAAAGCTGCAAATGGATCTAATGAAGACCGAGGGGAAGTTGCGGATGAAGATAAGAGAATCATCACAGATGATGAAATTATAAGCCTGTCAATTGAGTTCTTTGATCAAAGGTATGTGACGTGTTTTATTACTGATTTATATTGTCAATATTTTCTTACATGCAGCTGAAACATTGTTCTTCATCCTGTTATTAGAGAAAATTTACTAACTATTGTACTTCCTGTTTAGAGCACAACAGTCAGCACAACAGTCAGAGTGCACAGATGACAGACAAAAAGAAGAGGTAATGAATAATAATATTAAAATACTTTTTGTTACAGGATTGTTTGTTGTAAGTTTTTTAGGAGAGGAGAAAAATACAGTTAGCATCAATATAAAAGTTTATCTGAATAATTCATTATTTATTCATTTATTTTCCCTGCCCAGGTTAATAATAAAAGATACCTGCAGTGCCCAGCTGCAATGACTGTGATGCATTTGAGAAAATTTTTGAGAAGTAAAATGGATATTCCTTCAACCTTTCAGGTAATCGCATCTGTGATATTATGGCTGTAGCTTATTTGCTGTTGTGTGTTTCTTGCCTGGCAGTGTGACTTAATATTGTCCTTTGTTCTGATAGGTTGAAGTCATGTATGAGGATGAGCCATTAAAAGATTATTACACTTTAATGGACATTGCCTACATCTACACGTGGAGACGGGTAAACACTCAAACGATTACTTTTTAATACTGTAAAAAAACGTACATTAGTTACTTTTTTGGATTATAAATTGTAAGCAACCAGCGTTTAATGATCCTATTCTTGCACACATCGCAGAACGGACCACTGCCTTTGAAATACCGAGTGCGGCCCAGCTGTAAGAAAATGAAGATCACTCATCCGCAAGATGGCGTGAACAGCACAAACCGCTCAGAAAGCGACTCTGCCAGCGATAAGGCCAGCAGTCCCGCTGGGGTCCCGTCCACCTCCTCCCCTCTGCCAAGTCCGAGCACACTGGTGCAGCCTTCGCAAGCGCGATTCGGTCATATTTCCAGTCCTGTTAACGGATCCACGATGACAAGTGCGAACCGACAGTTCATCTTCGGCAACAAAGTGCGAAAGACGGCGCTGAACGGATCTTCCACGTCATCGGGATGATAAGGGACTAAAAGTGAAAGCCAACGCCAGATATAATCCAGCTATTTCCATGCCAACGTAGTGTCATTTAGGTTATTTTTGTCATAATAATCACTATATTAAACATGTAACTTTAACGTAGTGAAAATGACGCACTTCTTTCGATGCATTGCTGGATTTTGTAAGATTGTGGAAACCGTACAGGCCTATATGGTTGGAAAGTTGAGCGAAAGTTGAGCATGTAGCAACGGTTCTGGTTTGCTAAAATGACTGAATTTTTATATATTTTTACTTTAGGCCGACATTTCCTAATGAAATGGATGCGTTATATGTTGCTTGTATTTTACGTGTGTGTTACGACGTTCCCCGAAACATAAAACAGTTACATTTTAGTTTCTTTTCTGGGGTAGTTGGTAAACATTCCTGGTATACTGAACTGGCTTTGAAGAAAAAAATATGTACACATTTAAAGGACAAAAAAGGCCCGTGTGTTCTGGGAGAAAGACACGTGTTTGAAGTTCTTGTCGGCGCAGTGATTTTTATTATGCGAAGTTTTCAGAAAACTTTAATTTAGTTTTAGCAGTTAAGTTACATTCACTACAATCTGTAGATTTGGGTCTGGAGGTCATGTTCAGGCCGGTACACATTCACATACAGCTTTAATATTGCTGTTCAGATTATTAGATACACGGATTTGTCCAAAGAAGGCAAAACAGACACGGTTTAAACGCCCCGCTTTCATTCTGAACAACATCGTGATGTCTTCAGTGTTCATCTGTCTTACTGGTCGATTGTAGACTATTGACGGTTATTGTATTGTGACTGTTTCACAGTATATACATCAAAATAAAACGTTTTACACTTTATTATTACCTGTTTGCTTTTCTAACTACCGCAGTTTCAGAAAATCGAGTCAAAACATCGCAAAAAAAAACAGATGTTAAAGTTTCCTTAAACCGCAGTGTTATATTAAAACGTGTTTTTTTTCTAGAAGTGGTTTAGTTACAATTGCATTTGTTTTAATTCGGTTGAATTATTTAAAATGTTCATATAGCATTAAAATGCAAAGTTTGAGGTTAAAAGTTACCCTGTCTTTTCAGTGTACCTCTCAGTCAACAGCGAATTTAAAGAAATAAAATCGTTCATTAAAACAACAAAATACGTGATATTATGTGATTTTATTTGTAGATATGACAACAAAACATCCGATTTTGACTTGGAAGAAACGGACGGTTCTGTATCATTTAAAGTAATAGATGGTTGCGGAGGTATATCAGTCTAAGGGGGTGGATGGGTCACTGAAAGCTAGAAACTTATGTAGCGCAGCTATATTGCGTGTCGTGCACAAATAACAAAGTAAAGCAAAGTTTGAAACGCGTTTTTGAAAGAAAAAGCTTTGCTTTAAACAGCGTGATGTTTAAACAAGTGTTGAACATTTGCATCTCTAATTTCTGAAGATTGTATCTAACCGAGTTCTGCATCCACACCGACCGCTAATCCGTTTAGACTGTGACCATGTCTATGCTGTTATATGTTATATGTAGCCTGTTGCAATGTAGATATTTTGATGTAGTTGCTACAACCAAATGATGGCTTGTTTATCGTCTTCATTTACGACACCATTGTTTTAACTGTTCTGCACTTTTATAAATGCCCATCAATGGGAGTTAGGAAACCTTGGATGTGTTGCCGAAACGTTTATCAACATCCGTGCAGAAGTCGAATATACTTAATAATAAAAATCACAGCCTAAAGCCTTTGTTATACAGAATCCTTAATATTACAGCCTTCAAAACAGCCCGTTGGTCTTTAGAAACAGGAAAATGTGTCGGCGAGAAAACACATTATTACCGACTTATAAAGTTGCCCTTAGCAGGAAATTAATATGTGATCAAACTGAGGTACAGAAAACTGTCCCAAGTGGAGATTTTTTTAGACAATAGCAGCCTGTAATATAAATTTTGGCCTAAAGACACACAATTGTTAAAAAGTTAGATCTGAGAATACTCCAGCAGATCTTTTGGGAAATGGTGGTGACTACAGAATTCAGGCTATAGTTTAATAACAATGTTACATTTACTTTGCGACTTTTCAAATAATTTATCTCTATTTCTATGTCTAAAATTAAAAAAATAAAAACACATTACTGTGTTAAATATCAACAGTACAAAACAGCAAAACTGTCGTAGACAAAGACTCATAATGTTCCAGTGTTTGTAAAAATGTTGTACATTTGTTATGCAGTTACTAAAATTAATAGACAGAGATTTGATACAAACCAGACAAACAGCCCATGTCTATGACTAGAATAAATACATCCACGAACTGATTTTGATTTAATCTCGAAAAACATCTGAATCATTAGAGTTTAAAGTATGAAAACAAATGTTTTCTTTTTTAAAATAAATGTTTAAAAAGTAAATCAGAGCCACATCTGTGTTTAAATAAACACAAACTTAAAGTTTGCATTATGCATTATATTATGACATTTGTCTAAACACACTTGCAAGCAATTGTGTCTTTACTAAACACAAATATCACTATAAAAGATGCCAAAATGTGACGGCTATTCATTTGTAAATCGCGCCGCTGCCGCGTCCGCCGCGTCCGCCGCTGCTCTACGGTAACCGTGTATAAACTATGAAGGCACAGCTGTTCCCTCCGGCAGCTGCACTTTCCGACATGATCCCACGTTCAGCGATTCTTCTTGAATCCTGAATAGGATTATTTAACGTGAATCCTGTGTGGATAACAACTGGGTTTCGCATTAGCGATGACGATCTGAGCATGAACGCTTGTCTCACCGCAGACCTGCAGCACCAAACCCGCTGTGATGATCACTTCCGGTCTGTTGCCAGGGCAACAGTTTCACGCCTCCTGTGCGCTCAAAGGCACAACAAACGCCAAATGGTGCTCGTGTGTATTTTATACTCAAATTGTTTTTTGTCTTTTTGTCCTAGTTTGATATAAATATGAGTCACAGGCAGGTTTTGCAAGGTAACTCCGCTGTGTAGTGAAAGTAGTGATAGTAAACTTTTCTAAACTTTAGAAAAGTTTATTAAAGTTCACAATTTGTAATTATGGGATGTTTTTTTTCCAGTGTTTGAACAGTATCAGAAAGCAAGAACACAGTTTGTGCAAACAGTAGCAGATCTGGCAACAAGACCACAAAACATCGAAACACTTCAAAATGCTGGTGAGTTATTTTGTATAAAGAATAGGTAGAAGTTAGATTTATAAGTAATGGAAACATTCCTAGGGTGTTATACTGCTATTTATGTGTGTATGTACAGGCCATATTTAATCATTAAGGCACATAATGTGACTGCGTATTATATAATAGATGGTAAGAGTACTTTTTTAATTTTAACAGTTTCATCAATTTATCGTTTAAACACTTCAAGTTTTAAACTCAACTAAACTCGAAGTAAAAAAATAAGTATTGTAAACGCTTTTAATAAAACACTTAACACAGATGGGCCAGTGTTTGCTTTAGCACAATCTATTTCAGTTTCACTTTGGCAAGGGGGAACCTATTTGCACTTGAATATTTCTAGATTTGAAGTCTTATAAAACAAATGTAAGCAATTTAATTAAAATGACAGAAATGGGATATTTACACTTTACAGCTTCCCTGTTCTCTCCTGCATCTTTAATTAACTTGTCACTGAAATATTTGTATTTTATTATTTAGGGTATTTGAATCAAGTATATCCTGATATGCTCTGAAGTGTCTCTCTGCTCCAGTTCTCTGTCCTGCACAAATGCTCTCGCTCTCTTTGGTTTAGGTGTAATGTCACTTCTAAGGCCTCTGCTTTTGGACACGGTCCCAACAATTCAGCAGACAGCAGCTCTGGCTCTCGGAAGGCTTGCCAACTATAACGATGACCTGGCTGAGGCTGTGGTAAAGGGAGACATTCTTCCTCAGCTTGTGTTCTCCCTGGCTGAGCAAAACGTAAGAATCTCTTAACTTTCATTTGAATGTAAGGGGATGAAACTTTATTCCTAAATTACATTTAAAACTATTACATTAAATAATTTACAATGGTAGCCCAGCAAGCTAAAATGTATTGTTATGTATGTTTTCTGCATTCTAAATGCAAAACAGTACAAAGGTTGTAGGTTCAAGTCAACTTTCAAATTCATAAATGTAATGTAAGTTGTCTTTTGCATTTCCCCTCTGGATTTCTGGGATTGGAGAACCACAGCATTTCTATAAGAAAGCTGCTGCGTTTGTTCTTCGGGCTGTTGCTAAGCACTCCCCTGAGCTGGCTCAGGCCGTAGTGGGCTGTGGAGCGCTGGACGCACTGGTCATCTCACTGGAAGAGTTTGACCCTGGGGTCAAAGAGGCTGCTGCCTGGGCACTGGGTTACATCGCCAGACATAATGCACGTGAGTTGACCTCAGCAAGGTTTGTAATACTGTAGCTCCCAATTAGTTCAATAAAACCACTGTATTTGTGTTTATAGAACTGGCTCAGGCAGTTGTAGACGCTGGTGTGGTTCCTCTACTTGTCTTGTGCATCCAGGAGCCTGAAATCGCTCTAAAGAGGGTTGCGGCCTCTTCGCTGAGCGACATAGCCAAGCACTCTCCTGAGCTGGCTCAAGCAGTGGTGGATACAGGGGCCATCGCCTACCTAGCACAGATGATTTTAAACCCTGATGCCAAATTAAAGGTGGGTGGCATGGAAATATTGCAACCAATAAGCAACATCTGCCACTGTTCTTTTAAACCTTCCTTCTGCGTTTAACAGAGGCAGGTTTTCTCAGCTCTTAGTCAAATTGCCAAACATTCGGTGGAAGTTGCGGAGATGGTGGTGGAGGCCGAGATATTTCCTGCAGCGCTGGGTTGCCTAAAAGACCCGGATGAATACGTTCGAAAAAATGTCACCACCCTTATTCGAGAAATCACAAAACACACCCCTGAGGTACCGACCGCATACACAACATACCTGCCAAATGATTTCAAGATGCTTGGTAACATTGGAACACCCGTTTAATCAGCTCATTGACGCCCATGTTTAAATAACTCTGTGTAAGGCAACTAGTCTGTAAAGCAAGGAGAATGTGGGCGTGTTATTTATCACCAGTGCAGCACAGGAAGTAGACAACTGGACCCCCCTTCATCCTTGAATCACCCAGTTTTTTAACCTGCTTAAAATTGTACTAAACTTTCTTCTAATTACTTGTAATTATGTCACACTGGTTTGCATATGTTTGCTATTCAGTTGGCCCAGCTAATAGTGAACGTGGGGGGTGTAGCAGCTGTGATTGACTACCTAGGGGACTCCAAGGGGAATGTGCGCCTCCCAGGGGTCATGATGCTAGGCTACGTGGCCGCACACACCGAGAACCTAGCCATGGCTGTGATTGTATCTAAGGTCTGTTACATTACATTTATGCATTTGGCAGATGGTTTTATTCAGAGTTATCAAACCCACAACTTTGCACTGCCTATGCAATGCTCTACCAATTGAGCTACAGAGCAAATTATATAATAACATTAATTATATAATTATATTTAATTCTTCTCTGCTCCCTTCAACTGTTCATGTTTTACTGCAGGGAGTACCACAGTTAGCTATGTGCCTAGAGGAGGAACAGGAGGATTATATCAAGGCAGCCACAGCCTGGGCACTTGGCCAGATCGGACGACACACACCTGATCACGCCCAAGCGGTTGCCATGGCAAATGTCTTTCCCAAACTCCTCCATTTATATTCAGACACCAAAAGCTCAGAAGACCTGCAGGTCAAGGTAAGCAGCATCACTGAAGTCACAGCTGATAAAGTGTGTCATTTTTCCTCGTGGTGTTCAAGATGGCACAATTTGTGCATGGTAGCTGTTGTCTCTTCTTTGCTTTGTCTACGTACCCGAAACAGGCCAAGAAGGCCTTGAAGAGCGTTCTTCAAAAGTGCTCTTATCTACCAGCCCTGGAGCCTCTTCTCTATGACGCTCCTAGCAACATTCTTAAACACGTCATCTGCCAGTTCAGTAAGGTAATGGACATTAATGTTTGTATCTGTGCAATTTATGGAGCTGCATTTGTTAGTCACAAGGAAATTTAAGCTAAGCTTTTTCCTTCTCCCCGTTCTATATAAAGGTTCTTCCTCATGACAGTAAGGCACGGCGCTTGTTTGTCACCAGCGGCGGTCTCAAGAAAGTACAAGCGATCCATGCTGAACCCGGTTCTGCGATTCAGGAATATATTAATGCAATCAACAGCTGTTACCCTGAGGAGATTGTCAGGTTCATGCACATTTGATATGAGTAATAAACAGCAACATGCAAAAATGCTTAATTAAAGCTATAAATCCTTAAATGTGGGTTTTTAATTTATGTTGTTTTTCTCACAGGTACTATTCCCCGGGTTACTCTGAGGCGTTACTGGAAAGGATCGAAAACTACCAGCCAATTTGATTCTGAGCTTTTACTGAACTGCGAACTCTGCATAGCTATTGTAACATCTGCAAATAACATTAAATTAATGTATATCATGATATCTTATAGTTACAGTGAGTTTATTTAGTTTGTTTAGATGACCTCCTACCTTTTAGGTGTTTTGCTATTATGTAGTTGTGGTACAGAGTTCTTAAAATCAATTGAAATGTATGCTATTGTCTGTTAAATATTTCTTAAAAGACCAACACTTTGTTGCGGGCCAAAATCTTTGGTGTATTCTGTTTTAAATGTTAAGATGTGAAAGGGTTGGTGAAAGTGGTGACTTTCTTTCTCTGCTTTAGCTTGGCTCACAACACATAATGTACAGTTAACACATAACAGTTGAACTTTTTTACATTGGCAGGATCAACCACAATGAAGAAGTGCTGCAGTTGCACTGACCCCAGATCACTGACTCTCGACCCCTAATGCATTTTTAGCAGACAGACACGGTCTTAAAAAATAAGTTAAAATTTAACATATATTTAAATTGCAAGTTAATGCAACGTT
>JBAJNP010000162.1:113603-127278 GCA_036877545.1 Yasuhikotakia modesta | reverse complement strand
TTCCACTAAGGTTAAAAGTGGTTTTACATCACTTGTAATTTAAGTTAATTTTTAATATGTTATGATATACTGAATATTTGTTACCTAATATCTGGTTACCTGTTCTTTGTAGGAAAAAATGTTTGTGTTAAAACCAAACCAGGTTTACCTGTTTATCACTTCTATTTTTTCATCTAACAGGTAGTTGGAATCTCGTCGCAGTTGCTTTCGGTGAAAATCTGGAAAGCACAGACCTCCGTCCCTCCTTCCATAGTACTGGCAGAACTCGTCCACGTCAGCTTGGAACAGCTCTGAAAAACACAGACAGACAGACAACTGGTCTCAGCCTGGGATAGACACCACACAGGGTCAACAGGATGATGTAATCACCTCCAAACCAACTGAATCTCCTGCTGTTAAAGCTGTACTCGAGTCAAGTATGTCCTCAGCCATCAGACGCCGTTTTGTGTGGGGGCGTTTGGTGGTGATTCTGGTGTTAAGCTTAATTCCAGTCTTGTCTATGGTGCATTTATGAAGCACTGACGAATGGGCCTCAAAAATTGTTTTTGCTCATGTCATGATTGACATGATGCTCATGTCTTCCAAGCATCATGCTAAGTCACAGACATTCATACCACTCCAGACCCTGACCCATTTGTCACACTTAGCTTCACTGATAAACCCAAAATTTTGAGTGGCACAATTATATAATGGTTACAGGTAATGGTAAACTACAGTGATGTATTAAAAGGTTTTAGACAAGTGTGACCCACGTGTGGAAACGTGGCACATTTTAACAGTTTAAAACCTATTAATAACTGTATGCATCTCCTCCATTCAGAAGCAACAAGTAAAAATAAACAATATACACACACATCTAGACTAACTGATTATACTTCAGATATTCAGTTTGCTTGCTTGCGTTCAGTGAAAACATCCATATTTGTTTCTCAGATATAAATTCAGTATCATTCAGACATCAAGAGTCAGAGAATGTGGAAATGCTACCAAAAACCTGAGAAGAATTAAGTGTGTGTCAGTGCTTAAATCACACTTGGTTTCTAGGAACTGAATGAAGTTCAGTAGTTGTTAGACTGATGGGGGAGTAAAGAACTCGGTTTGGCAGCCCCACAGTGACCTAAAAACAACCAGACTGATATGGTTAACCCCCTTTGCTAAGCCCTCTTATGGGGAAGAGAAGAGCAAACATAGCAGTGATAAAAATACAAACACACTCCTCTCCCTTCTTTCATCTTCCACAAGCCCCTATGCTGCCCAAGGAAGGGGGCTGCATGTGGGAGGTGGCCAAACCAACGACAGAGGTGATAGGATATCCCTAAACATCTAAACACAACAGTGAGATCAAACACACACACACCCACCACCTCCAATCACACTGCCATGCCACCCACACGCAAGCC
The DNA here is from genome assembly GCA_036877545.1 of Yasuhikotakia modesta. Lineage (NCBI taxonomy): Eukaryota > Metazoa > Chordata > Actinopteri > Cypriniformes > Botiidae > Yasuhikotakia > Yasuhikotakia modesta. The sequence goes on along the minus strand of JBAJNP010000162.1, from coordinate 125,878 downwards.
ACGGTGGTTATCTTTGGCCTGCTGGTGTTAGGTCTGGGAGTTGTTGTCATTGGTGGTAACTATATCTAAAAGGTCAGGATCTAGGTATCTCTATTACATTTTTCGGGTCACAGAAGATGTTTCATAGCATCTGTGCTGCTATGGTGAATTTTGACACTCTTTAAAAAAGCATTTCTGCATAATGTCTGTCAGCAACAGTCCAGAGGTCTAGTGTGAGTCTGCTGTAACACTGCTGAGTGAAGCGGACATGCAAAGCATTTTTTTTTGTTGATTAAAATATGAAATATTAATGGGAATCAGGCAGCTAATTTAAAACAAAATAAGCTAAGCATATTTAAGGTTAACCAAGCCAATTTATAGCTTCATGTTCATGACATCAAATTAGTTTCTGTAGATACCCTGAACAAACAATGAATGGCTGAAACATTTTTCTTTCAGTCTCAGGGGGTTGAAAGTAAATACAGTGAAGGTATGTTTTGCTTGAGTCTTGCACAAGAGACTGTTAAAAACAAATCTGCAATCATGGTCTAAAAACATGGTAAAAACAGATATATACGAGAATGAATTGTATGTACTTAGAGAACTGCCTAATTTGAACAATTTATAACTTCCCTAAACATGCAAAATCACTGTGTGGCCTCAAACACTGTGTCAGCCCCTCCACAATATGTTCTAGTTTTATTGTACTGGCTTATGAAAAACAAGGACAGAGTGAGTGAGCAAGTGAGCGAGTGAGAGAGCGAGTGAGACTCTACATCCTCAGCGTTATAGTTATACTTCCATCTGGTTATCTTCCAAAGCAACCTGGGTGGCCACCCAAAGTACTTGACATCTTGATGCACCTCAGCAGTTTTACATATACACAACCTTTGTAGAAAAATAAATGTGTCATTCGTCACCACATATGCTGATTTGGGAGGGGGAGAGTCCTCTGGCCCCGGCTCCTGTTCTCTTACTTTGACAGAGCCTCGTTTTCTCTCTCTCTGTCTGTCTACCCTATATGTATCCTCTCTCTACCTCAGTTGAAACAGACTGCACAACGTTATTTATCTGTTTCATAGCACAGGATAGGAAGGCTGAGACGTAAATTGTATGTATACAGTGTCTGATTTGTTGGTCTATTTGTATTTCTGCGGTGTGTATGTGCGTGTGGCTTGCGTTTACAGGACCCCGTTCCATGTTTGCATATCGGCCCACATCTAATCTGTTATGGCTGTGCTGATAGGAAGAAGGTTTTGGTCTGGCGGCCAGCTTTTGCATACCATTGCATCTGATGGAATGCATCAGTACAGAATGTTGCAATACTATACAGCCACACGCCCAGGCTCAACTATTGGACGTTAGCTCCTGATGTCATTCACATTACAGAGAAAATACAAACCTCATGATGGCCTTAGAGCTTCTCAGGTTTTTTGACTCCTCCTAACTGCCATCTGTTTTCGCCCCTATGTTTCTGAGGCTTTAATGTTTGTCTTTTCATTGAACATAAGCTACCACCAAGAAAAACAAACTGATTACGTGAGCATTGCCCTGAACAGGCCTTGTTTTGCTTTGCTGCATCCTGTGAAGTGTGTGTGTGTGCGTTCTGCTGGTGAGGTGTCAGTCATGTCTAGACCATAGTCAGACACACATACCCAAGGACAGACGCACATAAACGCAAAACACATCTCGGCAGGCCTTGCTGACGTAAAATAAGATGCTTGCCAAACAACCAAGGGGAAGAAATGGGTCATAAAATAATTCATTTACATTAGTGACTGTATTTGGGGCGTGTGTTTACATGTGAGCTCAACAACTGTGATAAATTTAAAAAAAGCTTGTTTCAGTGTTTGATAAAATAAAAAATAAAATAACAACGGACGCAACTGCTCAATGTCAATTTGCCACATAATGAATGACTAAAGGTCTTTATGTACATTGACTTATTCATGGTTGTGAGATTTGTGCTTGAAATAAGGCAATCTTTTGGAGTTCTAATGTGTTACAACCCCCCCATTCATATAGAGTACATTCATATTAAACAAACCTGGACAACTAAAATAATTTAACCAAATACAAAAGTTTGCATCAAAACAAACAATTTTATTATTTAAAAATAAATGCCATAATGTCCATTATTATTGTTTAATGTCTCTGGGTGATCTGGGCAAGAAACAACAAGTGGTTCCTGAATAGAGTATGAATGATTCTGTTAGTGAGTCTGCCCAGAGCCACAACTGATATTTTACTTTCTCTCACAATGACACATTTTGCAGTCTGATGTGTAGTTCTTAATATGTGGTAATTTACTTAATTCGACATTAGACTAGATTTAAGCTATACAACGTTATGCAAGACTCTTGAATGTATCTTGTTTTTACCTGGTATGTGTCCCCGGCAGGTGTAGTAGAACTCTTGGCAGTAGTCGTAGCATAATCGGGGTAGGTCTTGTTCCCTGTGTGGTGCTTTTTCAAGTTTGGGTGAGTGGAAGAGCATCTGGGCATGTGGTGAACAATGGGCACACTTAATCTCCTCCAGCAGTCTAGAACACTCTGTGTTATTGGTTGAGAAGATCTGAGGACCAAAAGGAACCAGCAATTTAAAACTACACAAATAATTGCTAATTCAAATTTGCAAGCTATGCTACAAAGTTGTTCTTTTTTAGTGACTGTATCTTAAAAGTAAACTAGGTGGTTTGACATGCATTTTTAGAATGTCTTCTTGTTAATTGGAGGCCATTCACTTTCTAAACATCTTTCTTAACAAACACCACACATCCATGTGGCCTTGATTTCTTCTGATTTGTTTATTTGGACTCGCAAACAGCTCAGCCAAAATTGCACCTCGCATGGCAGCTGAACTCGTACTGAAACGAACGGGGCGAAATGAAGACTCAAAATGTTTCTTAAGTCACCAAACAAAAGTAAACAATAGATTAGGGCCAAGAAAATGAACAGGCTTATTTATGTAACAAATTAGCTGTAATAAAACAACAATGTAATCTGCTCCCTTCTCCAGACATGCGCCTGTGCTGCAGTAGTCTGGTAAAGCTCTCTCTCTCTCTGTGTGAGGTCCATGTGTAAACACCAATTTACAGATAGACGGGCACATCGTTCCTGTGCTGGTATCAACAAATTAGCAGTCTGTCCAAGTCAATTAGAATAGCACATCCAGCAGACAGTTTATATTGTCAACCGTCTCCCTCACTTACTGCTCTGCTTTAACCATTCAGACAGGCATTTTTAATTCAAATTTTCTTATAGAAAAAATGCCACCAAAAATACACCAGTTTTAGGTGAATTTTTAAACTCGGTCTTGCAGTGGTTGGTGGGTTACCCTGGTCTGTGAGTGGCAACTCTCCTTCTTTAAATTGCCCATTGATTTAGGGAGCCACGGACTGGCACATGGTCCATGGAGAGAAGCATTTGTGTGCTCTCAACCATGCACTCTTCCCATATGTTGCTGGGATGGGCTCCAATGTTGCCATCACCCGCACCAGCAACAAGAGGATCTTTGTTTTTTGTGTTTTCCAAAAAATGCCAAAAGTTGTTCAAAGCTGAAAATCTGACCATGGTCTACATCATTGCTTTCTAAGGCCATACACCACTACTGTTAAAATGTGCCAGTGCAAATAAGAAACATGCGTGAGTCTTGTCCCAACCGTTCATTACTCAATGATTATTTGGAAACTAGTTAACTGTAGACACTCGGAATGCTATAAACATGACTATATAGTGTTAGGCATGAACATTTTAATCAGTCTGCAGTTAATTTGTTTCAAAGGAGGTCTAACCCATTTGTATCTCTGTAGATACTCAAGTTTACAGTGCAATTACATGTATATAAGTTTACAGTGAGATTATGTATATCTATGTGATTATCTAGTTTATCTATGTAAACAATGTTCTTTGTCACTGAATTTGAGAGAACAAACATAACTATGTATAGACTTATTACAATACAGTCGCTTATCTTTTCGTTTTAAACACAGACATTAAGGCCTCACTGATGTGCCAGGAATTATAGGATTACAGGTCATACAGCATAAAACCCATAAGCGTGTTTAAAGGCTCACAAATAATTGAAGACATTACAACATCTTTAAGATTCAACATATAGATGACCCTATGAGTGAATTACCTCATCATTGACACTATACATAGTTTAGCCCCCCAAATAAAACCGCGAGTGAACTACCTTCACCACAAAACCTGCAAGCTTCTGTTAAACAGCTTAAGTGAAACAATTTTGACCCTCTGGGAATTGGTGTAAGTTTGTGAGGGGGTGGGGAGCAGGACAAATACTCCCTCAAAGGCATTAACACTTGGACAGAGCCAAGGACTGGGGGAGAATGATGTTCTCCAGCTTCACCCATTAGTGAAACTAACAAACACAATGGTGTTGTTGTTATTCTTTTGCCATAAGCAAAAAGACTCCGTGTGTGGGCAGTGTAGTGGGGAGGAGGAGATGTCGACTCCTTTTTGTCCCATTCAGCCTCGCTCTTATTTGCATGACTTGAGCAAATTAAATGATGCAATATGGCTTTTTGTCACAAACCGAAGTGCGATGCCACCCAGCAGCATGTGTCGATTTGCGGAGGTTGTTTACATGAGAAAAGAGAGATATTTCTCGGCATAGAATGTGCTCATTCATAAAACTATTCAGGCAGCTATTGAGATGAATCCCCCTCGCGTTCATGTAAATCCTCCGAAAGGTGCGATTCGTTACCGATCAAAATAAAATGATGATTTCGCGTGCGTGACTTTTGCTTCCCATCTGTTTTATGTAAACCGCAACATCACGAGAAATCGCACGCTGGCACTGAAACGTCAACATTTGAAAAGTTGTTCATAAATACCAACGCGCTTCTATTTATACAAGCTATTTACAGTGCGAAAAGAAGCAGCCAGTTTGACACTGGAAAGACATTATTATTATTATATCACAGTAATGCTACGTTTGATCAAAACCTTGCGTGCGCCTCGTGTTGTGGGTCGCGACAGGTCTTACGTGTTGTTTTGTGGATAAGTGGAGATCCAGAGGGAAACTAACTGGTTCAAAACGCATGTTACCGCCTGTACTCTCTTATTAATGTGTATCAATTTCATGATATTTTTGGTTTCTCTCTCCTTTAGCCCGACATATATATATATATTAAAACAACAGAGCGATGCTCCTGGCAAGTACAAGGTATGCGTTACAACCAGAACACTGATGCCAATGCAGGAACACGGAACATACCCGAGCATCTCTCCGCTGGAGTATCTGATACGGAGCCCTTCTGGACGGACAGCAAGACACACGAGGATACAGCTTGTAACAAACCTCCCCTCCACCACTTCCCTCCAGTGACAGCTTTCGCTCCTTCTTCTTCCAGCGTTTCGGCAGACTTCCATCGTAACATCTCCTCCTCCTTGGGCTTAATTCTCCTTTCTCGCCGAATTTCGTATCACCACATTCCCAAAAATTGGCCGCGACGGCCAACAAGAGCACAAATTTCAAATGCTTCATTTTACAGGGACAAATGAAGAAGCGAAACGCGACTGTATTACAGTCCCCACACGTCAAAAGTTTGGTTAACGGAATAACTACTAAAGATTGATTAACTTCTCGCCAATAAAATAGTGTGATTTAAATAAAAGTACAGATATATAAAAAACGATAATAAATGAAGACAAGTGCTAGTTATGACGTTATTGCAGTGGAAAAAAACATCTTGAATATTAATGCTAAATTTGAAAAAGTGATCAGGTTATATAGAGAACTTGTAGATCCCTTGCTCAAAAGTTAAATCCCGTTGGTGCACAGAGATTAATGCGCCTGATCAAAAGTTGCGGTAAGTTGTCTGTTGCAAAGCTCTTCAGTGCGCTCACATGTTCCGCTCTCCCACCTTCTTTTTAACCAGCGCGCGAGAAGGGGAACGCGCACAATGACGTCTCTGCAGTCGGGAACGCGCTTCATCGCGTAAGTAAAGTAAACTGGCTACCTTTAGGGTGAGGATGAGAGTGCCAAGAAAGACTGGTTAAAAGAGAAATGCATTGTGTTTTAGCAATTAATAATTTTTATTCTCATGGTGTTTTGCTATTCTGATGTCCTATTCAACATACAAATCTGTCCATACCATGGATTTAAAGGCAGTAATTGATAATAAATTACCTAAAGGCAATGCATGTGATAATGTAAATCTCTAATAATGTGATTATGTTCTCCAAACACTTTATCTACCCTGTATTGTTTTTGTTTGATTATGTTTATTGGATGCATAAAAATGCTCAGCTGGCTGATAGTCTGTTGATTAGCATGTCTAACTGTTATGTTAACAGAGTTGTGAGAATGTCTGGCATTCCTGCTCTTCAGAGACTTTCTGATAAGACTGAGCCAAATGCAAGACAAGTCCTCTTTTCTTCTCATCTATACAGAGATCTTCAGATTGAAAGCCCACAGGGAATGCCTCTCTGAACAGACCTCAGTTGCATTAGTTGCAATCAGCTGCATTACTGCACCTGTTCATCCTTGGGGGTCTAGCACTGACCAGAACACTGCCTGATTATCAGCACAGATCAGCAGTTGTAGGAATCCACAGTGATTGAAGTGTTGGGTAATTATGGAAATGGACTAAAGCTCTAAACAGCCTGCCACCATATCCAACCAAGGCTGTACTGCGTTCAGAAGCGGGCCCAGCATATTTTATCTATCTTCCTCGCATGATAAAAATGACAATGACTCGCATACAGCAGTGTGCAGAGGCAAAGCTGAGATGTGTGTCTCTGTAGGAAGACTTGGACTGATTTGTGATCACTTCAGTGATGCCGCATTGGCAAGTGACATGAAAACATGTGGAATACAGCTGTGGGCTGGGGGAGTACATCTGCTTAGAAAGATATAACTCTGTCTATTGTGCAGAAGCTCTTGTATTATATCACTGGCATCATTTTGCCTGTTTGGAGCTTAAATTTAAGACTAGGTAACAATTTAATGTCACATTCACACACATTAGAGAGCTTTCAGGCACAGAATAGCAACCTTTCTCTGACTGGCTACTCAATATTTGATGCTCCTCATTTTTAAAACAGCTGTTGTAACAAACACATTCTGACCTTTGCAACATATTTAACAATATTGAAGCTTCTATTAGCCATTATGCATCATTTGTAACTCTTTCAAGGTTCCATTTCAACAAACAACAGATGGCAAAATGACCCTGACTTTCAAAAGAAATTCAAGGAAAACCACAATTTCACATATGCTATGATTTAGCAAGGCTACTAAGGACATAAGAACAATATGCATTATTTCTAAGGTTTTATATAAAAAGTTATGCTGTAACCAGAACCTCATATATAGTCATCAACTGAGGTTGAAAACGGTAAAATATTTTGTGCTTACTCATTTGGGAAAATCCCTGGTTTGGAACTTGTCTCATTCAGCAGTAACAGGGCTCAACTCTGGTTCAATAGCCCTTGAAGCAAAATACTCCTTACCAAGGATTGGATAGCCCCTGACCACACAGACTTCAGTAACACCCCTGAATTTACAGATAAGAGGTGGCAAACCACATTCAGCAAATATTTTAAGCAGCATAAAAAAGGTGACAAAAGGCCTTTCTGTTTATACCCTACAATGTGTTTCTTCCAAACACTTACAGTTTTGTATCTCTTTTTGCACATAATGTAGTTAAATGGCAGAAAGAAGAACTGGGAACTATTAGCATTCAATGCAACAAACAATACAAATGCAAACTAGCTTTTAAATAAACTCTATGGCAGAATACTTTTCTCAAATATTAATTGCAAAATTTACATTTTTTCATTGTAATCACAGGCATTTTGACTTATGGATAAACATTTTCTTAATAAAAACTGTTCTTACCTGCAGATTTCAGTGTAAAGTCAATTCTGATAAAGGTGTTCCTTAGCTTGGGAATGCTTGGCAGAGGTTGGCATGTGGTTCAGCTCAGGTCAATGCTCAATAATATTACTAATGAATCCAAACCTAAATGAAAGACAAGGTAATTTAATGTTTTTTTGATGCATGAGTTCGAACCTTTATACAACAATACTGTTTTATTGTGCTATACTAGGCTATCTGCAGTAAACTTGTTTTCTGCAAGGATTGATTAATGTTGTACAAACATTATGATTAGAGTAAAACCATGAATAATAATCATAAAGAAACAGGAAAGTGTCAATAATCCGGATCACATATTAAGCAAATGGGAGAATCTTTGTGGATCTACTTACCCGCAGGGCTCCGCAATATAAGTGCGCGTTTGGAACACCCTACAGGAAGACATATGCCACTGCCGCCTTATTTTGATTAAACTTTACCTTAAATACATTTATTTTATGTGGCGTTTGATAAAAACAATCAATAAACATGACTGAAACTGACACATTGGGTTTAAAGCCTAGATAGTATCACAAATCAAAAAAGCGATTCACTTTAAAAAGCGAATCGCAAAGACGCGCAAACAAGGATCACGTGATTTTAAACGCCAAACTAATTTTAACTTAAAGAGAACATATTTCACTATTGAACTGGTTTAAGCAAGTGACCTTAGCAATGTGATTTACTTGCTTGCTTTATTTAATATCAGTCCTTCGTGGCTGTCCAGCGTAAACTGCAAAACATGAAATGCGACCGCAATTGCATTCAGGACTGAAATGGCGCAGACGCTCTTCTTTTATTTGTCACAGGTGTGTGACGTCATCCGGCTCCCAACCGTTCCCTAGTAAATATGCTTGAAATAAAAAATAATAAAAAATATTACACTTAAATCATTTGAGTATCCTGCAGCCCTGACAGAGGTAAAAAAGGATTAGTAAATAAATATTTTTTATTTTTCCATTTTTTTATAGTTTCTTGACCTTAGTGAGATTTAAGAATAATCTGTTCTTTATTCTTATTTCAACACTAATGGTAATTGTCTAACATTTCATTTACAGACTTTCATATTCAGAGAGACTAGAATGTGTTCATGATGTTCTTATGAGTTGTGACATGGCTAATGAGGTCCAGCCATCTGTTTATGAACATTTTGGAAGGAGAGAGTGAGAGAGAGCAAGAGAGAGAGAGAGGGGGATTCAGTAGCTCTTTCCAGCAATGGGTGCAGGCCCTGGTTTCCACTTCAATGACTCTAAACACATAAGGATGTTTTAAGTGTGGTGACTTAGACAGTAAGCCAGCAGCTCTCAGTGAGTGTGTGTGAGAATGTGTGAGTCATTGGTTGTGCTGAGCCGCTGGGCTGCCTGCCCAGGATCAACAACCTCTAAATCATTGGCCTTTGCCATTGGACCACACAAAGTTTCCTTCATTCCTGTCCTTTAGCTCTGCTTCAGTTTGAGTACCTGCCCTGTCCGTATCTCTCTTTTTCTCGCATTTTCCGAACACTGGCCACACCCTCATTCTTCATACAATTCACCCTGGCATCAGTGAAACTTCTCTAATATCCTTGTTTTCTTCTTTTTTATGCCACTTTCTGTCTGATTTTTCTCTGTTGACTTATTGAGTAACTTAAGTCACTGAGAGCCCTTGCTAACACCCCTTATTAGAACATGATGCAGTAAAGCAACCAAGTCAAGATGCTGAATTAGTTACCAAAGACTGTTAACATGATATTTGATTCTTTAGTGTCTACCTTCTTTCATGTTAAAGCCAAAGTGTGATACTAATCATTAGGGGCAATGTGGTAGACAACGCTTCAAGGTTGGAAATAGATCAGTGTGGCATTGAATTGCAGTTCCTTACAGGAAGCGTGAGTCTATAAAGCCACTGGTTAGTGATCAGTCCAGGCCTCTCAAGAGACTCAGCCAAACCATGACCTAAAACTGTAGCCTGACCTGTGTTGCAGTGTTGAGTTTTCATTATGAAGGCATTCATTTTCCACACACACAGATGCGTTACACCACAACACAACACATCACCCTCCCACTGCCACTACCACCCCATCACACACACACTCACACATGCCTTTCATCATCCATGACCATCTCTTTCTGATTCCTCTGCAGACCAGAAGGAACCTGCAATACTTACCATGAGGCCTTGTGGATTGGATAATGTCAAATAAACCACATCATTTATGTCCATTTTATGCTTGAACTCCCAAATTTCTTTCTGATCACACAAAGCTTCCCATCCTGAAAGGTTAGGGTAGGGTTAGCACACAGATGGGTTTTCTTTTTCTCTCTTACTTTTTTCCTGTCCCTAGGCTAATTATTTGTAAACGGTTCCAGTAGGGGCCAAAGGCACTACCTAAAGTAGACCCATAGATTTGCCTCCCATATGTCGGTGCAAATTGAGGCTTCATTCTGATTTTGCATCTTGTGCTTTACTGCAAATGAGTTGAAAGGGAGGAATGGGCTTTGAGCATGATGTGCTGTGCATAGCAGCATTGATGGTGGTCCTTCAACATGATCCCACCAGTGCCCCATGCCTGGCCCATCTGTTCTGATTTGGCCTCCTTGAATCTCTGTCTGTAAGACTTTTACTATTCTGTGCAACCCAAATTGGCGGGACAGCTCCTCGAGAACAATCCCAACTGGCCAGTTCACAGGTAACTGATAAGAGATGTTTACTCTAAAATGAACACTCAAATTAATATTAATATTGTAAAATTAACATGAATGCGAAGCAAGTTAAAATTCAAATTAACTAATGCATTAAGTGGCCATCTATGCAAACAGCAGGTTGATTATGTTGATTTGACTTCAAAATATGAGGCAAATGTTCTGTACTTGTGACATTAGAGGCTAAATTTATTTCATGCCATGCCTGTGAATACAGTATAATTTCAAAGTGGACAAGTTTGCAATCAAACTGACTCAAGCATTGAAAATGTGTTGATCTACAATGCGTGTGGGAATCCAAAATGTGACATGGAAACAATGTTGACTCAGCCTGCCTTTTTTCCAGTAAGAGCGAGTGCAAAGATCTGATAGTGCCAAAAGGCTCAGATACACGGTGGGTAGGCGTAGATTGGTCCAGTGTGCTCTCACTTTCATCTCAGTTCAAAAGGTCATGAGTCTGTAACAGCACCATGTTTTATTGTCCCAGGGAAAGGTATGAGGAATAATATTTCCCAGCTCAGCCCTCTGGCTGTTCTTTTATATCAAAAACCGAAGTGAAAACTTCCCTTTGACATGCATCTTATTACCAGGAATGACTCATTCTATTAGGAAGTTTGACTTTCTACATCCATGTTTTTGTTGTTAGCTTTTTTCTTTGAGGTAGAAGGTAAGTCCAACAGAAACCACAGAACAACAGCTTTGGACTATTTTTTCATCTTGCCACCCAGAATGAAACAAACTGTGGTCATGGTTGTACTTGCTGATACAGTCCATGGCGGGAATTTGGCTGTCCTTGATGCCTCACAGACACTACAGGTCTAGCATTAACAATTTATTTCTTGCTCGCCTGTGTTGCGTCACTTTATTTAGTCTAAAATATTTCCTTGCATATTTTGACATTCAAACTGTTTGTATTTTTATTATTTAACTAGTAACCATTGGTTGTTCATACACATCTGGGTGTTAGTCTCGTCACCCTGAAGGTTCTCATTAGATCCCGGTTGACGTGGGTGTCAGGGTGTTGCTACATGTCCGCCTAGCGAGTGGTGGCTTAAGCCAACTTGATTGAGCTAGTGGGGCCGGGACCTCGGATTTTCCCCAGCAGGGCCTTCACCCTTGCAGGGAGTGGGGTCATCACCCTGTCTAACAGCACACGTCTTCTCTCATTCCTCAACTGCGTCATGGAGCCAGACAGAGCCATGGGACAGTCTGTTCTGCTGAACCTCAGCAGGCACATGATGACTTCTGTCCTTCAACACACTCAAACACCCATAAATGCAGTAGTGTACTTTTTTGTTGAGGAGGCACTTTGTAACAACTTATTCGTTTTTTACACGTAAGAAATGTTAAATGTGGCATATAGACAGCTAGAGGAGTTTTTTTTTTAGATAAACACCTTATCTACAAGAATCAGGTTTTTTTTACTTTTTAGTAAAAGTTGCATTTAAAATTCACTTTGTCAAAATATCTGAATATGTCAAGATGTTACATTCTTTTCTAATAATTTACAATTGCACATGAAATAGGGATGCCTACATACATTTAAGAAAGAATCAGACTCAGAAATCAAAAAAGAGCTTTACTGCCAAGGAGCTTGTTATTGTGACATTATCTTCCAGATGAAAACACACACACACACACACACACACACACACACACACACACACACACACACACACACACACACACACACACACACATATATATATATATATATATATATATATA
>JBAJNP010000162.1:96850-113553 GCA_036877545.1 Yasuhikotakia modesta | reverse complement strand
TATATATATATATATATATATATATATATATACACACACACATATAAAAAGTAAGAAATAAGTAGTATGTGCAGTAGCGCTATTGGTGATAGGTTATTTGCACATTCACAGTAAAATATAGTAAAAGGTTATTGCACATTTAAGTATGTAATATTAATTAAATAATATTTTGAATAAGACAATTGTTGGTTTACTCTGATCTAATATTGTTCTCTTGATGTTCCCACATGAAGAACATTTTATAGGTTACACTGCATTACACACAAATACACAGTTTTGAACAAAAATCATTTCCTTCTGCAGGGCTGGTACTACTTTCAGCAAGTGCCAGTTAGCCCTACTACAGGCACAGGGTTCTGCTGCTTTTGTGCTGAAAAGCTCATTCTGTAAATATCCTAAAGAACAAAGTACAAATGAGAACAAATGCAAACAAATGCAAACAAATGCATTAGCTGAAGTTTATTTTCAGCTAATTGCAAGGACATAGTGCTGAGGCTTGTGCTAGTTGTGGTCCATGTTGCGTTTGCTGTGTTCCAGATGCTGATAGCACCAGCGGACCACCAAAGACACAAAGTACCCTTTATTGACTTAAGATGTATATAGACTGGAATAAAAGGCTTTGCTGTATCCACGGTACGTTTTGCTTCTTGACAGTGAGATCTGAGCAGAGTGGAGAGAGATTCTGGCTTTTCTCTGTCTCTTGAAGGAAGAAACCTATCTTGAAGGAAAAGAAACTGGTACACCCTGTTAAACCACACAAGTAACTTATGTGCATATTTTGGCAAGTGGGGGCTATGTTTCGGCATACAATGTTACATGGTCACCTTAGAGAATGTCAGAATAACAGTGTTATTTAGATAATGTCTTTGGGAAAATTCACAGGCTATGCTGTATCCTTTTGGGATTCCAACCTGTACAGATTAGGAGAACAGTATTTAAAATGGATTTGTCATCACTGATTTGAGCCCCACTGTGTTGTGTGCCACACATGGAAATTTTTCCATTGTAATTCATGGCTTTTACCAAAAAGGAAATCATACTGCGAATGAGCAAACGAGGCATAAATAACTATTCCAGAAGGTATTCATCTTGTAAATTGCAGTGGATCCTGATGCGTGTATGTGCGCCATACCAAACATCCCTGCAGTCTCACAGTGTTTCTAATCAATCTCTAAATCATTGTCGCGTTTGCATGCAGCCCTTTGATTCTCACCAAATGAAGTCCGCCTTTGCTATTCTGTGCGCCAAGCAACAAGACCACAAGGTGTGTTTTTTATTAAAAGTTTAATGAGCTGAGACATTACAATCGGATGCATTTGGCCCACCAAGTTTGTGGAGTTCTCTCAGCAAATCTACATTGCTAAGTTCACACAGCGTGTTTTGATGCTGCAACGAAGCAGTTAATTGATCATCAATCATTGATGTGCTCAGCAGAACTCTCAAAGACCTTTCAACACTTGTCTTTCCTGTGGGAGAGCCATTTTCTATCACTCTCAACCTGTGGTTTCCGCACCGCTTTAGGGGATAGCTGCCTGCCAAATACTAGCACTTTGCAGACTCCAAATATTTGTATGGTCAATTGGACAGTGTACTGTTGCGGTTGCAGCCCACAAGTCATGTCCAAACACTCCTGAGCTTTCAGCGTATTAACTCTTTAAATTACATGCCATAGTTATAGACAAAAGATATCTATAGATGTAGATAGGATATATACCATTTACTTAAATCTCTGACATTATGATTACAAAAAAAGTCAAGAAAACATTTTTTATATTCAGATGTAACGTTTAGGAACAGTACAGCTTATATAAACTATTTGTATATTTGGTGTGTAGTTGTTTTGGCTTGCAATCTTTGTTAACATGATACTGTCACTCTGAAATTTTAGCTTTCTGCTTTGATGTTGGTTTGTACAAACCAGTCAAACTGTTTGGTGTGGTCGGCCAAGTGATGTGTGTTCACAACCAGTTACCTCATGCTAAACTCATTTTTTAAGCTCTTTTGCTTTTTTCCAACCCTCGCTTTTTCTCCACTTAAAAGCGCAAAGTAAGACATGATGTTAATGGTAGTGGACTTCAAAGGAACACCCTGTGTTGAATGGCAGGTGAGGCCTTTCCTGTACTTTCCATATAAGGATTTCTTGCCTATTAAGTTGCTCATAGATTCCACATAGCACAATTCGTGTATGCCCTGGCCACACAAGTTGCATGTTAGACCCTGAGCGTTGTTATTCATTTAAACTGTATTTAGTATGCTTTTAAATATGTAATTTCTAATCATCCTTTACCGATAAGAGAATAGACATGCCTGTCTGTTTAGAATATTAGTTTCAACATTCACCACAAAGAGGCAGAACAGTACACAGATCATGTCTCGACAATTGTTTAGCGAATTGTTTGGACTACCAATCTGTCACATCATCTTAGAACTAACTAAATATTTATCAGTTCAGTGAAAAGGGAGAGGAAAAAACGTCATTTGTTCCATTGAATCTGTTCCATTGATTCTTCAGGTCCTGGAGTCGTGAAGCAGATCTCTGTTAGAGCTCCAGTTGACCCTGTTTACTATTTAGAGGCCCCTAGACTGACAGAAATGTTATTGACCCAGGGACCATGCTTGGCATGTTTGGGATCTGCTGAGTATATCTCAAGCGTTAATCTGTACAACAGAGCCAATAATAGTGAAGGAAGGCCAAACAATACAATCCATCAGTCAAGGCAAAGATTGGCTACAAGTAATAAAACTGAGAGGTAGCTTGTGTGTAAACCAGGGCGTAAACCAGCCAACCTGAGCATGCCAAGGGTCAGTAGCAGTGTTTGATTGTCTTATAAGGTGGGGGTTGATTTTGCTGTATAGCTGATGTGAGCAGAACACTAAGTGAATGTGTTTTTTGTTCATCTTGGCCCCATGATGTAACTCTTGTGTTTATTTGAACATGAACAGTACGCTTGAATTGGTTTTATCTTCCAATCCATGTTTGTGCCACAACAAAAGATATACTATATTTCAGCTTCTTGTTTGGGCTGCAGGAAACCAGACTGTGTTTTTTGGAAAGTGAGGGAACAGACAGATCAACTTCAAGTTACTGCTTTATAGTGACAAGGGCAAATAATCCTCTGGATGGATGAATAGATGGATGGATGGATGGACTGTTTAGAAAGAGAGAAAATGAGTGCAAGAACATTGGTTCCATGTCAGTGCTGGAGTAATTAGGGTCAGTAGCAGTCAGTGCACTGTGGCTATGTGAGTTCAGCTTGTCCTCAGACCACCGTGGAAGTGTTCTTCTCCTCGGTCATCCAGGCTCATCGCTCTATCTGTTCTGCTCTTCCCTAAGTACACAGAAAGCCTTATCACATCAATTACAATTCACAGTCACATAGTAGAAGCTGATCAGAGTTTCCATTGAATGACCTCTTAAAATGCAGAAAAAACAGCTCTAATCACCATTGACCAAACGCTTAACACTCCTATTCAAGGAGTCTGTTCTTCTTACCAGAGTTAAATCCCCTCTCTGCCCTTTTGTGTGCAAGTGAAAGTACACAAGATACAATTCTAGCTGGTTTGTTTATGAGGCCCACAAGTAGGTAGTATTGTACCCTTGCAAATCAGGTGGATTTAAATGTAACTTTTGTTTATATATTACACCCTGTAGAAAACCCAACTACTGTAGATTTTGGACTCACTTCACACAAAGATTTTTTGAAAGCTTATTATTTATATTTATTATTGTTATTTATGCTACTATGTAGAATATAACCCTTTAATATAGTCAAAACCTTGATGATCTAACAGCCACACACAAATTTTCTTTAATTCTCAACTCCTAGTTGTCTGAAATATTCAACTTGAGTTCAAGGTCTTATTGCCCACCCAGAGAGGTTATAGGCCTTTCCTATTGCCCTGTCTCTCTCCTAAGTGGGTGGTCCGAAGGGGTACGGCTCAGGCACAGGTGGGGCATTGTAGGAGTGCTCACAAATATCTCCCTAATAACAAGCTCTCAAGAAGAAACACACAAATATGCACCAAGCCAAACATTTCCATGGAAAGATCAACCACATTTTGTAAGAACTTTTCATCAAGCACTGAGGGTACAACGAATAATGAGGACAAACAACTGACCAACTAAACACATACATACAAATAATACCCACTCATCAACATACAAACACTGCGCTGGTCCGGTGTTATACCTCAAAAAAAACTCAGCTTGCATATTAATGCAGTTGATTCACCAATATAATTAGTCTTATTACACACAGTTGCTATGAAAACAATTTTCTATTGAAAAATCCCATGCACTGGCCTTTGTAAATAATTACAGTTCTGCTAAATGTGTTGTCTAAAGTTTACATGGCAGGTTCACTGCACCCTATCTGTTGTTTGGAAGTCTGAGAACCACCAGCAAGATGTTGACATATGGCTGCTCTTGTGCAGTGCACAAGGCATGACTTCGTCCTGACCATAATAAACAGTAGTATAAAGAGTGATCTGTGCAACAGAAACCCCTCACTAAACATACACCAAACTCCACCCATTATTCCCACCAACAGACCATGTAGCAGATAGCAGACCACAAAGAATCCCCATGTCTGTACATTGTGCCAGTGTAGGACAACACAGACAGTGTCTTTGTTGAGCTGGTGCCCTCAGTTTGATGCTGTGAGGCACCTGCTAAATATTGTGGTACAATGAATCTGAGAAGTTTTGCTGAACACTGAAGGTTTAACTCAATTACAATTTATTGTAAGTCTGTCCTACTAGTTTTCTAAACTTGCTAACCTCAGATATAGTTGTCATAGCATTGCAAAGCAAGAAAGTGTCCAATATAACTATTTTAGCACTTTTTCTGAGACATTACTATTAACAGACTATTTTAAAAGCCTGTTGCAGATATAAACATACATATAACAACATACATATAGCAATAAACATTTTGGCAGTTATTTGTTTAGTTATTATGTGCATTTTAATTTGGGAAAACAGAAACTGTCCATCTGCTAAGCCTCCAGCTCTTTTTTAATAGGAGCTCTTTCACAGAGGCCACCTGTGGCGTTTCACCTTTGGGATCTGCCATTCACACTCCTGACACTGATACCATCTCTAAATAATAGCCTCTCTCCTGCCACAATCAAAGCTCAGGCCTGCTTGTGTAATGAGATGGGTGGGGCTGAGCCACCTAACACCAGCCGTGTAGCTGTGAGGTCAAATGTCATCGTAAAATGTTTGAACCCCTGGGTCAAGAACTGTTCTGGCCCTCTCTAAAGATCATGGGTAGAATTACCTTTTTTCTTCTCACCTATCTCACCCTTGCTCTACCAATTTTTCACAGAGACATGCATGACGGCCACATTGGCGGGCAGACCAATAAAAAAAAATGCAAATGGACTAGAAAAGATTGTTCATTAATGGTTCTTAAAACTACAGAGTTTTAAGAACCATTAAAGATTGTTTTAATGAATTGAGGTGCTATGTTTGCCATTTTTTTTCAGAGTTTTGCCTAAAGAAGCTCAGGAATTATATGGCAAGAGCACATGTTTGCAAATTACAAGCAAATTCAAGGTATACATTTTTATCAGTACTTGCGTTCCCCAGGATTAAACCCAAAACCTTTGCACTGCTAACACAATGCTCTACCTGTTGAGCTACAGGAACACTAAATGTAATTAATTGAGTAACAAAATAATTTAAGTAATTCAATTAAACATTTAAATATCAAAAATATGATTAATAGCATAATTAAAATTACATCAATGCATACACTGACACAGACACACACACTGGACTGGCAATTTTAATTTTCCCACAAATGTAATTCCAGATTATCAGTTAAGTAAAACTTCACAACACTCTTGACCATCCACCTTGTAAAAATATTATTGTCACTACATTTTTTCTTCAGAAAAATGTACAGAATGTTTCTTCCTCTTTCTACCATTTCATGTTTTTTCTCTCACACGTTATACACTCATCTCTGCTGTTTTCACTCTGGTCCTGAAAAAGCAAAGGAGGGTGGTGTGTGCTGGGGGGTACAGACTGGAAAGGTTTGTGTATGTGTGTCTACGCTTTGCTTTACTCGGCTCAGCGCTGGGTCTGCCTGCCTGCCTCCACCGCCGCTGCTTCTTGTGTGGTCTTCCAGCAAACTTTATGATTTATTCAGCCAAAGGCAGAGGAGCAAGACCCCCAGTGACCACAGAGAGAGCTCCGCACGTGGGTTTAATGATTTCACCACAAAAATGTCTGCTATGGCTGGGGCCGCTCTTTCAGGCCAGAAAGGGAGAGAGAGAGATTAGAGTTATACAGTACGGGACAGCTCACATCTACGTTGTAACTGATTCCCTCATGTCCTCTGGTTGATTACAAACATGGACGTCATAAGGAAATTCAAAAAGAAACGTTGTAACATCGGACACACATGCCGCATCAGTATGTTTGGTGCTGATGGAACTGATTTATCTGTTGATGTTCCTCTTTTGCTTTCTTTTTTGGAATTCTCTCTTTTTTTGTTTTTCTTCCAAGAGCACGTAAGTGGTAGTGTAACTGAAATTGACATAGAGAGATGATGTAATGAAAGCTTTGAAGGTCAGAGCGGAAAAAAGACAAAAAGAAGTTCCAAACTGCTAAAATAAGAAACTGAATTTTAAGTGCTGCCCTACATTAAACAAAATCAAAGGGACAGACTGCAGTAATAAGCATAATTGATTATTGAATTAAAAAAAGTTGTAAGGAAATTCAAACTACAACTGATAGAAATAATTGTGAAATATTGAATACTGTAGGTGGAAATGTCTTTATATTTTGCAAACTAGGAGCAAACTCCATAAAATAACGTATTATAGGTGAATAATTTACATCTATCTCCTTTCTAAAACTTTCTGTCCCTTGCAGAGTCATGGAGTCTGAAGTCCAGCATCTCAGGCCATAGAATGAAACACGCAAGGCAGATGGCAAATTCGTCACAGCTTGTCCATATCTATTTCAATAAATGTATTAACCATTTCATATCCTCTATTCTTATATCGCTCTATTCTTTTATAGCTCTTACACTTCTTCTAAACATGTCATTAAACCTAGAATACAATAATTTCACTTTGTTCTATTGTTGCTAAAACAGGTGATAAATAAATGGACAACAAAGTGAATCTTCAAATTCCTGTCACAAGGATGATTGCATATGTAAGTACTGTAAGTCAATACTTTCTGATACGTTCTGCATTTAAAAAACTGAAAACACACACTTTTCTAAACACTGTGCACATGAGTAAGTGTAACCACCCAACTTCTCTTTCAGGAGAGCCATTTTATTTTTACAGTGAATATTAGGTAACCCAAAACATGCACAGCTGATGATAACATTTGTTTGTGTTAGAAAACTCTTGGTGATATGTGCATGGAGTGTTTTGTTTGTGGAAGAAAATGGAGTTAAATTCATCAACTTGTGGACAGCATAATTTAATGTCAAGGGGCCCTTCCCCTTCCCCCTCCCTTAGAGAGCTTTGTGTGGTAGCATGTGTGCTATCCTGTGGGTGGATCTCAATCATTAAACCACTGCACAGTAACAGCAATAACAGCAAAGAAACAACCGAGTGACTGACGTTCCACTTCTTTTTAACGTCCTTCAATTAAATCCTGGAAAATACAACAGAACATAAACATGGCCTGACACTGCTAATGCAAGACAGATTAGCTCCCGGTCTCTTCCTGCTTTTCCTTTGCTTCCTAACTTGTTTAATTTCTTTCTCACTCCCTGGAAGAGTTTGGTAATGCCAGAGACGCTTCCAAGTGTGACACATACCCATGTGTCCCTCCTCAGAGAGAGAGTTTGTTTGGGCACCAGGGTCCATTGGAACCATGTGAAGTTTCATGCTAATTGGTATGAAACATGAATGGACGGGCAGAGAGACACAGGTTTGGCCTTTAAGCAGGTGAAGGGCAACCATGATCAACTCAGACCTCCTTGAGAGATGACGGCACCGGGATTTTAGGAAACTCCCATCCGGGTTCCATCACATCCTGTGCGTCTTCCGTAATGGGATTTGAGCCATCGTCTTTAAGCCTGTTACTGCCCTACACACCCCTCAGAGCCCTCAGTACAGTTTCTACAACTCACTCCCCCTCGCTTTCTCTTCCTCTCTTCTCTAGTGAGCTGTGGCATCTTGTGAGTAATGACAAATGTTATTACGCTCCCCTTTAGATTATTTTAGCACACACTGCCGAGTAAATCACTGTGTTTTCCTAAACCACAGGTCATTTGCCGACCCCATGTTTGAACAGCTGTAATGAACCCTCAGCATTAATAACTTCTCAGGGCAGAGAGAGAGAGAGAGAAAAAAAGCGAAACAGGGAGAAAAGATGAGGTGCTAACACTCTATACGTGTTTTGAAGAGTGGGGATTTTATTAGAATGGACTGACAGATAGTGCCGCTTGTGCACTGAGGAAGATATACTGCGCTCATATGCAAGCTTGATACATCATTTCTCAACAGATGATAATGTCATTCATTGAACAGACAGATTGCGTCTCATTAACGGCCCACACGGAATCTGCGCCCACAGGCCTCTGCAAAGTTTGTCAAAAAATATAATTTAACATGACAGATTCAACCTGACTGCATTCGGTTACACCAATAAAAATAATTTTAAAAGTTAGCTTGAGTGGAAATAGACCTTTAAAGCAGCACAAAGTAAGTTCAGGAACGTCTGTCAACATTTGTGGTTAAAAAATAAAACAGCAAATTTTGACATTTTTATTACATTAGTTGTGTTTCATACAAAGTCCATAAAATACATTAGAAGCTTTGTGTAATCCTCAGATTATTGCTTGAGCTTGAGAAGTTTCACATCCAATTCCCAGTTTAGGTCTAACCTATTTCCCTTGTGCATTACTGGGATCTTTGGAAAAAATGGGGGCATTCCCACCAGTATCCATAGAGCTGCCCTGACATTTACAGTTAAGGGCCAAATAACTTATTTTAATGCAAGAACAGAAACAATGTCTTTGCATTAAGTTAAAAGTTTACAAACCCCATTCATGCACATTTCATTGTTTTCCATAGTAAGATGCCACCGACACGCAAAACAAATTTGTTAACATAAATCAGAAACTCTAATGCTAAAAACACATTATCACCATATCAAAACAGTTCTAAGTTCACTCCCATATATGTGTTGAAAAAACAGGTCTGCAGTACTGCTTAGCAGTCCAGAAAATTCACATATATAGTAGACTGCCCTGAAATAAAAAAGGTCCACAGATTTTGCCTGGACTTAGTCATAAGTGACATGACTGGGTGCACAAATGGAGGCCACTTTGCAATTGTGTTCAGGTGCCAATTAAATATATATACTCGTTCCTTAATTTTACACAATAATGATTGGGTATCGCACTGTATGTGGCCTCACATATACTAGTGTCAGGGCTGTAGGTATGTCCCAGAACGGCACAAGGTTCTACTTTATTAAGGTAACATGTGATTACTTTTGTGCTAAGTTATAATTGGGAACAAAATGGATGCTTCTAAACAAAGAGAT
Source organism: Yasuhikotakia modesta (assembly GCA_036877545.1). Taxonomy (NCBI): domain Eukaryota; kingdom Metazoa; phylum Chordata; class Actinopteri; order Cypriniformes; family Botiidae; genus Yasuhikotakia; species Yasuhikotakia modesta. The sequence goes on along the minus strand of JBAJNP010000162.1, from coordinate 104,025 downwards.
AATCACATGGAACGCTGACCTTGGCCAGTCCCTACTTCTAAATATAGGGAAAACTAATGTATATTTCTGAGGAACAACCTTAAAGTTGTTTTATTTAAACTTGGCTTTGCATCATGGAATCCTGACAAGCTCATAACATGCACAAGCTTTTAGCTTGTTGCTACATTAAAACATTGAAATGTTTTTCTTTCTTTTGAAGTGCTAAGTGAAGGTCTCATACCTGAAAACTGAATGTCAGCAAGGCTGCTGAGGTCATAAATTATGAAACGTCCTCATATTTTCATTTGCTGGTTGGGTGGTTTGTCTTCAATCCTCCGTGTCAGAAATGTGTGATGTGAATGTGTCTTGGTTACTGGGTAAACACTTGAAAAGCAACTGCTGTATATTTGTCAGAGTATGTTTTCTAAACACAAAGATTGGATGCTGAAAGCGGAAAGTATGTGTCTTAATGATGTCTGAACAAGCCTGGACAGGCTACAATGTGCAATGATTGCTGTTTGATCTAACGCCCTTAACGGAACAGTTTACCAACAAATGAAAATGAAATGAAAACAATTTTTAAAGAATATCCTAGCCACTTCTTCATCCAATGTAAATGAGGACTGGGGTCCAAAATGACAAAAAACACCATAAATACATAAAAGTGGGCCATATGACTGTGTTCTGAAGCCGGTAAAAGCTTTGTGTGACACGCAGCTTAAAACATATTTCAGGAGTCACTGAACATCTTAACATGCCCTCATTCTCCTTGCTGAGTTCATAAGTTCATCAGAAAATTCTATGTGATTTCTAACAAGCAATTAAGTCTCACTATTTAAATAAATTGTTTAATATGGTTCACAAAACTAGTTCCCACAATGATCCATTCATAGTCTTTAAAAGCTTATTGGATGGAAAATTATCCATTAACAATACTTTAAATTTCAGTCTTGTTCTTCCATAAAGGTATTGTATAACTTTTGGAAGTCATCACATTTACTGTATGAAACTTTCACTGTATAGTCTTTTTAACTGCTTCACCTTAATTAATGAATTAAATCATTCTGTGCTGATCTTGTTTAGTATGTTTCAGTGTGACCAGCACTCATTTGTACTCATCTTATGGTGAAACTATACACAATAGTAACCATTGAATCTAATGTGATTTGTACCACCACTTAGTAAAATGCAGATACAAATGCCAATGTGTGAGTGTGTGTGTGTGTGTGTATGAATGAGAACATGAGTGGCTTCCCTCATTTCAGCATCTGGTTTATCATTGCCTTCCTTTTACACATAACCCAAATGGTGATGGATATTAACCATATAGAAAAATCTTCAGTTTCAGGCCGAACCATCAAAGCGCCTCTTCAGAAAACAATATTACTGTACATCAGACAGCCTTGTACCACTATGTCTCAGAGGTCTGGGGTCAAAGGATAAAACAGATTGGGTTAGGCCACACAATATGGCGAGTTTGTCGAATTCATCCATCCATCATTGTACCACCAAGCGAGAAAAAAAGGGGGTTCCGGAAAGGATGTGGTGGTAATAACATTGCTCGTGTTGGGTAAAGAAGCAGAGAGCGTGTATAGACAGACTCGGCTCCTGTGGGAGTACAGGACCAGCTGCAAGCACAGGGTGTGAAGTGTAGAGTTTCCTCTGAACATGGAGACTGCCAGTCTAAGGACTGTGCTTCACAGGTATGCCAATGACATTAGGGACGTTCATGTTTCAGCCCACACCAGACCACCTGGGACGCTTATCTCCATATGGAGTACCATGTTTCACACACAAGCGCACACACAGAACGTTGGAACTGTATTAGCGAGCGCCTCTTGTAGACACAACAGTCTTCATACTAAGATATTTACTACAGCCTAAACCTAAGAAACATACTGATGTATTACTGTAGATTTAAAGCAGAACATGATTTTATGATGAATTTATATGTTAAAAAAGATTTTAACAAGAGATCAGTTAAGATCAGTTTCCATATACTTTTACACTATATTTCACAGGATTTTAACACCTTTGGTAAACGCACACACTTTTTCTCTCACATTACCCACGTTAATACACAGGGCCACACATCACGCTCATATACACACCACTGACAACCACACACACCTCGTCTCCATGCACAACTCTCACACACAATCACTCTTACACACACAAACTAACTGACACGCTCGCCGGGTGTGTCAGTCAAACAAACGACCCTATAATGAGTAGATGTGCTCCGGCCATTGACCCATGTCTGCTGTGGGCAGTTTTGTGTATGTTGGATGAATGCAGGGGGTGTCATCCGGCTGGCAGGCTGCTTGACCCCTCACAGCCCCTCTGCTATCTGCAGTCACAGATCAATGCCCCCAGCTCTGCTTCTTTACGTTCCCTCACACCACTGCTCTTCATGCCTCACTTTGTACCACAGGCAGTTTCCTGTGTAACACTTTATACTTTTAGAGTGATGATCATTTATAACGGTCTGTTTAGGTACGTTCAGGTTACGTTACAAACTCATTGGTTCCTGTAAGCACAACTAATTCAACAATGTTAACGTCTTAGTCTTACACTGAGTGAATTAAAAAGAAGACTGGTATTTATTAACTTAATATTGTTCTAAATAATTAACTATATAACTTATTTCTTAATTTTTGTTTAAATACATGTGTGGTTATTGTGCTTAAACAAAATTAATAAAATCAACAAAACAAAAAAACCCTACATTTCTAAAAGGGAGAGTTTGCCCAAAAGTCTGTCCTATATGACTTCATTCTTCCATAAAACACAACGGAAGATTTTTTTAATTTTATGTCCATGATAATAAGCAGTATGCCACAATTGCTTGAACCCTAAAAATAAGCAGACAGTAATCTGGATTGTATTGACAACAGGCCAATCCCTTTAAGAGCATTACAGGATTTTACAGAATTAATAATATCTTATCTTGTGTGGTTGAGAAACTAAATGTTAAAAAGATTTTTCAAAGAATTTGTACACTATATGGCATTAAGAAAAGACATTGCAGTATAAACATAAGACAGAAAGTGCACAAATTGGTAGACCTTAAAAAACTGATACATTTTTTGTGACATCATCCCAATAGCATCTAAATAACTTGGAGGTGAAATCTTGAAACTGTGGGCTATCCTCACCTCTGGCCTGCTGACACATAGAGGGCAGTGGGGCATATGAGATACCCTGAAGTGAACAATAATCTCTTTTGTCTTGTTGTCATAAAGGGAGTTCATATTTCCTCCCTAAGTGCCTCCTTTATTTAAACTATTTTGTCATTATCAGTGATGAGTCCTCCTGCTGTGATGACATCATTAAACACAATGATATGATACCCAAGGTTCCTGGCAATAGTTGTGAGTCTGCATTCTGAAAAGTAGATGTCTAACGATAAAGCCCTGGGCGACACCTGTACTCTAGGTGATAGTTTGAGAGGTCTGGTCATATATCGCTACAGCCTGAGGTTTGTTAGTCAAAAAGTGAAGAATCCTGTTGCAAAGTTCAGTGCGTAGTCCAAATATTAAAGCTGGTTGTTTGCTAGTATCCTTGGTGAGGTAATGCTAAATGCTAAACTAAAGTCAAAGACCAGCATTGCAACATAAGCCTTTTAACCTCATAGATGGGCCATTGTGTGACCAGCTACATAGTATCTACAGTGAAATGCTCTTGCTTATAAGCACTACATAAGGGATCCAATGTGGGTGGGATAAAGGTCTTGATGAGGGTCATGACCTGCTGCTTGAGGCACTTCACTATGGCAGGGGTGAGTGCAATGGGGCAATAGTCATTCAGGCATGTTGCCTGTGCCGTTCCGCAATGATGGTGGTAATTTTAAAGCCTGGGGAAGTACTGGGGAACTAATAATGTCAGAAAGGTGATGAAGATATCAGTAAGGATATCAATCAGCTGGGTCATGCACTTTTTCAGCACTTCAGCTTTATTGTATAGCAGAGAACACCAACACCAACAAACTAAACCTATTAATAAAATATTCTTCATTTTAATATTTGATTTATTTACATGTCAATACATATAATGTAAAAACACACTACTAGGCCTGTATAAATCTACTGTTTAAGTTACATGAAAAGAAACATGGCTTTGCTACTATTAAAAAGCATGTCAGTGTTATTGCCACTGCCTGTTAGTGAGCCTCATGTTCTTTTGGCTTCAAATATCTAAACCTAAAATCTAAATCTTGAGGGTTTATCTCTAAATCTTGAGGATCTCTTATACTTTAATAATGTTCCTTCCATGAATATTGTTCTGACGACATGTCGACACGATTTTAAATACATGAAGTTTAGCAGCACTGCCCACACACGTCGACAAGAACAGCTAAACTACAGCCAAACCACAAGAATTCAAAACTAGTTCCTTAAATGTCCAAAAATTCAAAGATCAAAATATATTTAGGATAATATATAATATACGGTTATTCAAGATAATGTAAGAATATTCTAAACCCTAATTAATATATACACAAGACATATTTACATTAAAATATTCACAATGAGATGTTTCTAGACATTCTCAGAATCAGATATCTAGTCTGAATACAGCGTGACCAAGCTGCAACCACATATATTTATCTGGAAATCATCAACTGTTCTTATACCTAAGAACTGTTTATTTAACCATAAATGTTCTTCAGTTTTTTTGAGTACTTAAATTTCTGTTTCTTTTTCAGAAACATTGACCGATTTCACGCAAGTGGTCTCCATTCTGTTTCATTCACTGAACATAAATTGTACTGTAAAAGAGGTCAAATCTACTGTACAACATCCAGCTCAATATGATTTATGACACACTTTGAACTTCATACCATGGTTCTTAAGTTTTCTCATGAAGTGCTATATTGCATGATGTAACATTCAGCCCTCACCAGGTCCATCACTGGCCATCAGTCATTCGCAGCCAGATGTCATAAGTCCACAGCAGTAGTATTAGGAATGGCCCATAAATTATGACTGCTTCATAAATATAGGGTAACAAATCATTGTGCGGTGACTGCAGTTTACCTCGGCCTGCCTCCTTCCATCTTTACTGCCCACCGTGGCTCAATTGGGCTCTTTGAGTCACGGTCCAAGCCTCAAATAGTGTTGCTGTTGAGCAGCATCCAAGTGGAAAAACATCATTGATATCTACCAGTATACGGGTCAGAATCATTAGCGTCTGTGATGTAGTGGCCTCTTTTTAAATCTAAACAAATTTAATTGCATGAAAATGCAGCCTTGTTGTATTACACATACTGTAGTTTTAGCACTGCATTAATTGTAGTGCGACTAGAATGTAATAAAACCAAAAAGTAACACAGACATTTGTCAGGCACTTGATTCTAAGCCTAAACAATAAATTCTACAGTAAAGTTTCAGAGTTTGACACTATGTGACACAATATTGTGTCATAATATGAGAAGTTGTGCAAGACAGGATATACATAACAGTGTTGAACCAGATATATCAATATGCATTGTAATGTTCTCTTTTTTGGCAGTTCTTTGTATGTTACCTCATCACTTTCCATGACTCAGAACAACTGTACATCCACTGTAACTGGAGGAACTTAACACAGTGTTTTTGCTATTGTGTGGATCTTGACAACCTCAACCATATATAGCCATTACAGTGTGCATGTGTAATAATGACATACTATATTTAAGTTAAACACTATAATTAAATGTTACATTAAAAGTCAGAATTTCAATGTTAGGTCAATGTTATGTATTAAAACCTCTGAGCCAGTGAAGTGAATGAGTATTTGCTAATGTTAATGCACCACTGAAAGTGTACAAATTTCAGAAAAACAGCTTAGATGCACACAAAAAATAACTAGAAAAATTATCTGGGATGTGTTTGTGCTGTTTAAAGGATTAGTGACTCAAAAAATAACAATTCTAGCTCACTATTTACTCAACCCAGTGTCTGAACCATGCCCGAGTGCATCTAACCCCCAAAGTCTGGTTTGGGTGCGGCCCATTTGCCTGTTACACTCAGACTTAGTACAAGCAACCGCCCCTAGTGTGAGTAAAGCCTTAACTATTATACAGCCCTGGTACTTTTCTCCTTGTGTGTATGTGTATTAATTAAAAATAATGTAATGGTGTCATAGACTTCTCTTGTGCCTATATTCCAGGTCTTTTTATACTATAATGACAGGTTTGTGTAAAAACAACATTATTGTCAGTCAATTCAAAAACCAAAGTCCACAGTCCAGTAAGAGATGTTAAGTTCAGCAAATAGCGATTTTAGTTTCAGCATATTGGCAACACCACCTGCTGTGATGTAAATGACCAAAATAAAAACTCCAAAGAAAAAGGGAGTGAGGTTCTGTTCGATGATATCTTTAAGGTCAGGAACCACAAAGAAGCTGCAGACTGGGAAATGTATGAGACCAAAGTACCAGAGAAACTATGCTGGAGAGCCACATGCTGAGCCGAACCCTTTGGGTCACTGGCAGCAAATAATTGGAGCTGGATAATAACTGATAAACCGGCTGTAATGATGGGACTGATATCTTAGAATGAAAGAGGCTGAAAAGTAAAGGAAAAAGAAGAAGGGAGAGAGAGAGAGAGCCATGGAGAGCTTCCTTATGTTTTGTGTCATCTGTGTTGCAAATTAGGAGCGGAAAAAAGCAAAGCAAGTGGAACAGATGGACCACACTGGTGGGGGCTAATATGGACGGTCCTTGGGTCAGATATTTACTCCTAATTAGCCCAAGGAATGTGACGCATAAGAGCGGAACAGATACGTTGCCATTATGACTGGAATTTCCTTCCTCTGTGGCATGCGGTGCTTTAACCTGATTAGGTATGGCACTTATCTGACAGATCAAAGGGCTCCAGGAACTGATGATGTAGTGACAAAGTGGTGGTGCGTGAAAAACTGTGTTCTGTTCTTGACCGTATAAAAGTATTGCCTAAAAGATAAGAGCAGGACTTAACAATATAACAATGGTTTGAAAACCAGAGGGTTTATGGATTAGCATTATTCATTAAATTAGGTATTATAGAAAATCAAGGGAAGTAACAACAAACAACTTTGAGTGAGTTTTAAAACCTTGTGTAAACTACATGAAGTAGTTTACATAATGTATTCAATTTTATTGTAAACAACATTATATAATGATTTACAATCATCAGTTTTTTTTAATGGTAACTATTGCAGTAACTATATATA
>JBAJNP010000162.1:0-96773 GCA_036877545.1 Yasuhikotakia modesta | reverse complement strand
ACTCAAGACTCCAAACAAACCCACAAACAATTGTCTTTAAAAATAATACATCTACCAGACATGTACTTCAGTTGAGAAGAATCAGAGATGACATGAAATTAATGGTGTAAAATTAACTTGAAAATCTTCAGAACAAAAGACCTAACGCTGATTGCACTTAATACACAAAAACTCTCATTCTAGAGATCTATGGAATCGGATCTTATCCCTGGCTTAACTTGAAATATACATATTCTAAAGCAGTGACTTTGGTGCTTATAAACTGTAAGATATAGACATACTTTGCTCATTACCACACATCCAATTGTATACAAGTAGTATACAAGCACACATTTGCAGATTCAGTGGTGTAATACTTGTTTTTGACATATCAAGCTGTCTCCTTCCTCTGGCCACACATATTTCAGACTGGAAATGATGTCAGGTTCCAGCATTAGTGCCACATGCAAGTCCAAGACCAACCTCACACTGAAACTTCTGAACAACATCTGTGTACCTCCTGTGGACCTGAGTCAGTGTGTGTGTGTGTGTTTGGAGCAGGTGAACTCCCCTTGAGACCAAAGAACTCTTTTGGACTTCTATCCTTATTGTCAGTGTTAAAACATACTAATTAAACAGCAATCGTAATACCAATATCTATAGTGTTTAAAGCGCCACATTAGCACTTTTGATAAGTCTGTAGATGTGTATGGCCAATTTCCAACTGATTTCCAACTATTTAAGAGGCTCTGGGAAAATGTTTGACATACAGCTACATCAATCTACAGTGTGTTGGCTATGACTAGCCACTTGTCATCATAATTTAAAAAGAGGAAGCTCTGGAGTCTCAAAGTTTATCCAAACTCTTTGTGAAGGTGAGTTGTGATAGGATTAGGCCAAAAGGAAGCACTCAATAATGTTTAGCTTCACCCCCAAAAGCAAAACTGAGAAACAGCAGTGTTCTGGCAATCTTGATGTGAAAAATCGTGTTCTTTAGATAATGACAAACCAGTCCTCAGGATGAATTTGGCACACGATCTTTTTGAGTGTCAACATTTTGAATCTGCATCTCATCAAATGGATTCAAATGGCATAAATCAAAAATTGGACACAGTCCTTGTTCTTTTTGGGTACTGTAAAATAACGGCTGTAAAAGCCAAGATCTCTCATGGCAGGGGAACATTTTCACCTTCACCAAGAGTCTCAAGCTCTGTGGCCAACACCTGTTGCTGCTCCCCTTACTGACCGACAGATGGACTTCCTGAAAACAATAGGATGTTGACATATTTTGAAGGTGCCTTTTAAGGGGTATGGGGCATGCAAGACTACATGTAATAGGTGTGATTTAACACACGCTCAGACCTGGGCGCACAGGTGCAAATAATCTATAGGGTTAAGCCATGACGCAATGTCAAGTAAAAATGAACCCATTTTTGGATATGTAAACCAATTCTTTCTTAGTAGAGACACGTTCCCCAAAAAATAAAAGAAATTACATTACATATTTTATACACACCCACCCACCCACCCACCCACCAACCCACACACACACACACACACACACATATATATATAAACTTTAAAAATAGACAAATATGATGGTCCCTTGACCCACATATTCAGTAACAATGTAGGCCATTGTATAATTAAAACAACAGTTTATTCTATATTGCCAGCTTTAATAATCTAAATATAGGCAACACAATTTATATGATTAATGCAGTATGCTAAAGATGTATGCAGTATATACTGTATGTACAGTGGGAAGAAACATATGGGTACTTCAAAACAGCTGCGTTTTCTTTCAAACTTCCAGATGCATTTATCCTTTGCCTGATCTTTTCGTCTTTCCTCTGGCCTCTGTAAAGATTGTTTTTATTGTGGCTTTTATTTGGTGTTTTTGTGAAACCATTAATTGTAAACAGGGTTTGTTTTGTGTGGTCCACAAGAAAAGTGTTTCATATTCCTGCTTGGACATTCTTCAAAACCACCTCTCACAAATTACAAATTACTTATGCTAAAGTGCAGAATAAACCACATGTGACAATTATATAAACGGTCACTCTGGGTTTTTCTGGTAAAGACAAGTGAGCTCACACAAGCAGATTTAGCTACAGTCATTACGGTCTTTGAAGCAACATTAGCAAACAGAACGACAGCTACAAACATGAATTTTATTGTCCTTGTGTAGTTCTGAGTGTTAGATATCAGTTTAAGAAAATAACTCTCAGAAATGGAGACTGAGGATGAAAATGTGCTTTTCAGAAACAGCAGCAGGCCAGAGGTTCGAATGCTCACAGTTCTTGACCTTTTTGCATTAGATGTCTTACCAAGCTGAGCCTTTGGCTATACAGAGGCAGTCTGAGGGTCCAACAACAAGTTCTTATACAGTAACGTTTATGTGATACAAATGTTATCGCACATATAATATAGCACATCAAAAACAGACTTGGTGGGCCTTGATAGTTGCAGGTGGTCCCCGCTAGTAAAAAAAAACACTGAAAAAAAGGTCTGAAAAGACTGTATAGAGCTTAAAGGATTTTTTATAATATGGCCCAAAAATATATAATAATATGGCCCTGTTATTTTAAGATATAAACCCATTAAAACAAAGTGTGTTGAATCAATAAAGCCATTAAGTTAAAGTTCTTGGCCAAAGTCCACTAGGCAGGACACATGGGTCATAACATCCAGGACGCTTGACACAAAAGATTACAAAGCTTATTAGATTATACAGGATATTAAACTAATCAGGAAGTGTATTAAATAACACATGATTGAAAATGTGTTTCCATGTTCATTGCAAATCTGCAACCACTACATTTCTTTCTTTCTTTCCTTCTTTCTGTCTTTGCCTTCCCATGCAATGACAGGTATTTCTGATACACTTCAATTTTTGCAAAAATGTGTTGTAGTTATAATAAGTTCAGTCAACTTTATATTAATAAACTAACTGCAATTTTAGCATTACTAAATACCTAACTAATTCACATCTTACAATACCATGTGTTCTGTATTCTGTTACACCTTTATCATATTCTTTTTTATAATTTTCTCTCTTTTTCATAATTTGTAAAGCTGCTTTGAAACAATGCAACATTAGTAAAAGCACACATAAATATAAATACATTGGAAATTTAATTTCTTTAAAGAATAGAGTAAGGAATAAGCTGTTAAAGAGTGTATCATCTAGAAAGCATTGTGTTAAAAAAGCACGTAAAAAGCAGCTGACTGACATTATACAAGGAATATGTTGGACTATGTATTGTGCAAAACTGACTAGCCAGTAAGTTGCTTGAACCACATTTGCTAATCTGTGTTAATGAAGGGCTGCATTAGGCTAGTTTCCAGATCAGGTATGTTTGGTCATGGTGGAAGATACTCAAAGTAACAGAAGCCAAAGAATTTCTCTGAATGGCTATGACTGTTGCAGCTAAAATCATGCAGCTTATCATATGTTAAAAACCTAAAACAAGTTTACCTCATTAATTGACCAGTCAATTGCTGGGTGACTAGACAACTGCTGTAGTTGGCCAATCTTAGACTGGGCAATGTTCATGTGATTTCCTGGTGGGTGTGTTGATAAGTAATAAGACCCCATGGAAGGCAAACAATTAATTTTTAATAACTTTATAAGGATATGAAACCGCATGGTTTCAGTATTAACAATACTAATGAGTCAATGGCATTGCAAGTTAAATCTGGTCTAAAAATGGCAAAAAATTATTTTACTTTCTTTGGCTGTTTTGCCTATTTTTCTCTTTCTAAGAATGTTTACTTCAGTCTTTCCAGTTAACGACTTCCACAAAATCACTGCAATCATTGCAGCTTGTAGTGTGTATGAATTTATAAGGGTGTGGAAAACATATGTAGGAATCTGCCCCTGAACAACAAAACACATAAAATCACATCTTTTGCACCCTTGTAAAATTTAGTTGTACAGTATGCTTACCAACGCCAAGAAAGGTTTGTAAAAAAATGCAAATTGTCCAAAAACGGGTTGCCAGATTGGTGGACAACAAAACAGCCTTTGCCCCAGGCTATGTGCCTCCACAGATGTTTCATTCAGCCTTTGCAGCATTTGGCCACTCTAAAAGTGCTTCAGCCACTGCATTCCCTCCCATTGTACTGTGAAGGAGGGAGAGAATGACAGAGACAGGCTGTTTACCACCACCCCGCCCTTCTCCCTGTGTTAGCTTGAGGGAAGCAAAGGGGTGGGGGTTGGGGACATTGGGGCAGCAGCACAATTGTGAAGGGTCCGGCTTGGAGCTCCGGGCGGCACAGAGGGTCATAGAATGGAGCTATGGGTCTGGGCCTCACGAATCCTGAATCTGCAGGGTGGGTGGTCCCCTCTCTCCCCACCCATTCTCTCTCTAATTCACTCACTCTCTCTCTCCTCTGCTATCCCAACACCTCTAAGAGAAACGATTAGCTCATCCACTCTGGCCAGCACTTAAGCTCTGATGTGGCAGTCAGTGGCACAGACTGGATTCATTCAGAGTTAGATTAGAGTCTCCTGGGCAAGCTGCATGGCCAGGCCCACAGAGGGAGCCACTGCCTCTCTTGCTGTTGCTGCCTTGTGAGGCATGGCTGCTGGTGGGCCCTTTTCACTCACACTACTAACTGGGTGGCAGTTAGCGCTAATCCTGTCACTGATTACCTCTGGCATGAGGAAATAAACAGTAATAAATGAATACACAACCTCTTTCTATCCACACACACGCACACACCTTAAGCCCTTTGTTGACATGTTCTCCTTTTCCTTAGCCCTCACACAAGGTCCACATATAATACTAACCACTAACTAACCACATAACCAAAAAAGATTGTATATACATTATTATGAATCATTTTCCCAGCTAAGACTTACACCAAAGGAAGGTTTTGTCAGATTTAGTAACAAATGTTTCCTTAAACAGCAAAGTAAACTCCCCTCTACATTTATGACCGTTTAGAACTTTATGGTGTGTAAGAAACAGACAAACCGATAAAGTGATAAAAATGTGATTTTATAATCTGGATATTTTTATTTGCCAAATGTGCCAAAACAATATGCAGTGTTTAGATTTACTACCAATGAGCATTGCTAGCAATTACAATGATTACAAACTGTTGTGATTAGATGGGGCCCAAATGGAAAATTTTAGGAAGCCCAAATTGTTTTAGCTTTAAAAATGCAAATTAGGAAAATTGGACGGCTCAACATAATGATTTATTGACAATGCAAAAGGGATGAACAAATACAAAGGGCATACTGGTTAAAATGTACCACAATTTAGTGAGTACAATTTCACTGCTTTCATATACTTTCAGTGACACCTAGTGTCTGTATGTAGTTTCTCTGTGACATCTTAGGTCCCATTCAGGTTTCAGAGGCCCTGAGAGCAGTAATCCTAAAATGCTAAACCTGTACCCGATAGGTTTGCTTAATATTAAATATTTATTCATATTTAAATTTTATTTTATACAATATCTTATATTATATATTTATATTTATTCAATATTAAAAATATTTTAATATTGTCTTCAATATTCCATGTCTTTCATGTCATTTTTTCCTTTCTAATATTATTTGATGTCCAACATTTTGTAAAATACAGATCATTGCTAGTTTTTCCAAGTAATCTCAAACCAATTAAAGATAAACAAATAAATAAATAAACTGTGCAAACTACAACAATTCTTACTTAAGTGGTGTTACGCCATAGAAATTAATGTCTTATGAAAGTCTTCTGGTAACTCATGTTAGTTTTAGGAACAGACAAGCTTAAGATTAAATGGCTTTGTCACTGTTAATAAAGGTACAAAATACATACATGCACATACATACAAACATACACAGTGTACAAGTGTATCAGTGCGCAATATTGACTTACGTACAAAAACAATTAGCCTGTAGCCTGTAACAAATTGAGTACAACCACACAACAGTCACATTCAACGATGTACAAATCAAAATAACGCTACTTGATGAGAAATAGCAGCAGTAACATTTACAAATGTGAAATTTTAAAGGTGTTATTAGTAACAGGGCTTTACAGGAGTGCGCAAGTTCCTTAAGAGCCTTTTTTGGGTAACTTTCTACTGCATCCTGTTCTAATGGTAGAAGGTGGAAGTTAATGTGGTTTCAAACTAAGGAAGGAAGTTCATTCGACCAGAGCCTGAGCATACAGACAAAATGTGTTGCACATCCCTACATCTTATAACGGGTATGTGTTATGTTTTTATATTATTTTTGTTATTGATTTGTATTGTATTTGTATTGTGATTGATACCTACACAAAAAAACTTCAGTACTGCAAATTGCTTTTTTTGTTGGAAATGTAGAAATATTTTCTGTCAGCCTTCTTTAAAATGTAGTTAATGTTTCAGTCACTATAACAATCATTCATAATTCATAATATTTATGTTTTCTATCTAATAATGATTGTATAATCATTATGTCTTATTATTTATGGATGTATAATTTTCTGACCCAACTGAACGTCATTCCCTGGATAAATACAGGCGTCTTACTTGCACTTAATATCGTGGTTCATTGCAATGGAAAAAACACAGCTACTCCAGATTTAGAGCTTCAGCGTAACAACACTGCACATAATGACACATCATTGGACAACTTCAACTCAACTGAGGTTCTGTCAAATACAACTGCTGAGAATTCCACCGAACCTAAATCAGGTAGCTAAAGCAGAGCTTTTTACTGTGATTGCTCAGTTATATTGTTACATTTTTCGTGTTCAACCAAATACAGAAGGTGTGAATCCAAGTACTTTCCAACCGGGGAAGGAAAGGTGATAAAAATTGCTTGCTAGTTGTCACAGGTTGCTTTTGTTAACATTAATACATAAATATGTACCTTGAATTAAAAAAGTACATCCAGTGATCTTTACATCTGCTCGGTCAATAGATTTCTCTGCTTCTACTCCTGAACCTCAGCATGAGACAACCAAAACCACTACAGAGGATTTTAGTGTTGCAAAAACCACAGCTATAAAAATGCCCATCACAACCAGACAAAGTAAGAGAGAAATTCTTGTACATAGCACAACTGCATGTCCTTCATGTCATTAACACCCACACCCACACCCACACACCCACACACCCACACACACACCCACACACACACACACACTTCTGGTCCAACCTTTAGGTGTGCCTAATATTCAGTCACAAATAAGGGAAGGAGAAGAGTTACACATTTCACAATTCTACACATATCCAACTTTAGCATCCATTTATTGTTTCTCAAATCTATGCATCTTCTTTTTCTTTATCAGCATCTAGTATAGTGCCGGAACCTGCCAAAAACTATGGATCAGGTGAGCATTTCTTTCTTAATACCAATTAATTAATTAATTTAGTTTCACAGATAATAAGAACGTTTTTTTATCTCTCAACAGCATATGCAATTATCTTGGTTATTATTATTGTGTGCATCATTGGAATATTAATTTATTGCTGTCTTCAAAAGAACTCGAGGGTAAGAAAAAATATACACTATATTTTTTATACTATACACAATATTTTCTATTTATAACTTGCTAACATGACTACACTAGCTTATTGCAACCAAGTCAGGATTCAAATTCAACAGCCTTATATGTGAATCTCTGTGCATGTGAAGTTTTACTATCATTAGATTTAATATGGAGTTTATGTATATATTGATGTAATTTAGAGATATTCCGTGGACTTACATGCCAAACAGGAAGATGCTCAGATTCCACTCAGTGCAGTGGATGCGGAAGTGTTTGACTCATCAGCTAAAGGTATCTGTCATTCCCAACATTCCATCACCACATAAATTTCTCTATCTAAACCGATCTTGTGTTACTGTTCCCAAAGACATGCAAACCTTTAGTGCTGTTGAGTCCAGTATTCCAATAAAAGACCCTGAACCTGTGAAGGAGGCTGAAAAACCGGAAGGGGAAAAAGGTAAAAGACTTTTCATGTGGTTTTATCTTCTGACAAGTTACAACTAATATTATCAGTTGTATTATGTTTTTGCAAGCTGGTGATCCGTTTGCCAGTTTTTTTGTAAAACTGACAATGTATAAAGCAAAGGAAATCAATGATTCTGTGGAGGCCGCTGTATTAAGTTAGTGAAAAGACGTTTACAAATTACAAACTTCTTATGAAGCAATTGCTGAAACGGTTCCACATCAGAAGGCAACCAGGTTTTAGCATCCCAAGTGTGTTTCAATTGACTAACACGTAGCAAAAGGAAATCAAACTTGTGCTATAACTTGATAACTGATAAAAAAACGTACAACCTGTGAGCACACAGCAGCCCTTACAAGTTCTATGAAGATGTTAACCGAACATTCTAGTTGTTCTTGTGATATTTCCTGTTTGCTTCAGAAAAACAGCGAATTTGAATGAATTTAAACAGGTGTACATTCTATCTGCAAATGAAGTCATTCGAAATGATTAAATAATTTAAAGAATTAAAATCAGGTTGCTAACCAACAAAATACAAGTCTAATGTGCATAACTGGTTTTCCATAACCTTAAAAACCCCAAATTAATGATACACCCAGATCAACAGAGCTCCTCTGGGGGACTTCTGAGATACAAGTACAACAAATAAAAACCAGTGAAACCAACATAAATAAATTAATACATGCATGTGTTGAGATTCTTGTCTCCAACAGCAGGGTTTTTTTTTTACTTAGCTTGCCTGGACATGTTTCAAAGCCTTCAGCCCTTAGGAAATGTTCACATTTGACCACAGGTTACCTACTATTTTGCCTTTGTATTTTACCATCTATTTTTACCTTTGTATTTTTATTGGTTTGTACCAATAAAATAGATTTTTGTTGAATATGATTAAATGTTTTGAATGCATATTAACAGTAGACATGGGAGCTGTGCGTTTTATTTATCAGAGATAAGTTGAGCAGAAGAATTAAAAGTCATTTATGGTGGTAAAATTAAACTTCATTAAAGTCAAACTTCTTTCGCTGATGAACTACTGAAAACAAAATTTGACTGCAGTCTGCAGCAGTTATCGTTTAACTCCTTACAAGTTGTGCAACAGGAAATTATGTTACTTGCCAAGTCTAGCAGTTTACGGAACCTCAGAAGTTACCCCAATAATGGCATTGATGGTAAAATGATAGAAGAATAATGGTAAAAAATTAAGTACAACAATTGAAATATTGGAAAAAAATATTTACACATTATTTAMGTATAAGTTTATAAATGTTCAAAGAAATTGTTTTAGTGTATTTAAATGCAAAATAGACATTTATAACTTTTGTCTTCATTTCAAATAATTACATTTATATAACGTTATCCCAGCAGTTTGATATATTTATTTGCATCTGAATACATGATGAGCTCTGGGTACTTGTGCTTTATAGATTAGGCTAAAAACTATCAGAGGTAACAAAGTAACAAATGTTTAAAAGAGGAAGAGTTAGCAGGGGAGTTAATAGCATAACAGCATAGCATTACTTTCTATGGTCCAAATCAAGTCTCCTTAAGCTCCTTGTAATCACAGGAAGGTCCTTCCCCCACTAAAATAACCTGCCTGTCATTGCTAAGCTCCACATGCCCTGTTTACACACTAAAAGATGTCTATTCACTTCCTTTCTGTAGCAGCTTGACATACCGCAACCACCTACTGGGCTAAAAAAACCACACAGTGGTTCTAAATCAACCACAGTAGAAAAGATGTGTCATTGACAGAGAGCAAGAAAACTATAATGAAGGGGAAATGAAACAGAAGTGTGCATCGCAATGACATAGTTGCTAATGGTTTTAATAAGTGGCTTTATCTTCTAAGTGCTAGCTTTCCTGTGAAGTCTGTTTCCACCACATGCTCATTCCGAAAGATTTATTGCAGTGAAAATGGTGGGAACACTAATCATGTCCTCAGGTTTAAAAGGGCAAACATCAGACACCCAGGTGTATTAGTGTGCAAAGTGTTTTTAGTGTCAGTGTTCTAAGAGTGATAAAATACTGCTACATTATATAACACTGCAGTATTATCTGTATCAATAGTATTAATCTTATTAGCTATAGTGTCATTAGGAAGCAAACATCAAATGGTGGCACACAAAAATGTTTCTGAACTAATTTTCAACCAATATCTGCAATACTGCTCTATACTATACTAAATAATATTATTTTTTATGTTATTGCGGCATTATATTACCCTTTTTCAAATAACTGAGAACATTATACAATACATCTGACATGGTCAAATAAATGTACTGTATGTTCCCCACAGAAGCAGCTGATGTCAAAAAAGAAGCCCATGAGAATTTGTCTGACGCCCAGGCCATAGTAATCACAGAGGACAAAGATGCAGAGCTGACCATAGTGGATCTGACAGAGGGAGAAATGGCCATCTCCACCAAGACTTCAATGGAATCCCTAGATGAACCTCTTAATGAAAACAACAACACAGGAGCTAAAGGTGGGTAAAGTTTAGAATGTAAAGTATAAGAATATTCCTAAGGAATGAATTGTGCCTGGTATGCAAATAGATAGTCTGCATTAATTTAATACCTAATTTAGTAAAGGAAATATGTCACTAAGCACTTCTTAAACAGAGCTATAGCACAGAATTGTTCCACCACTGCAACCCACATAAATTGGGTTTTAAAGTGCTTTAATACTTTAATAATACATGTCTGGATATATGTGGTCAGGTCACCAAAATTAAAACCTTTAAACACAATTGCAAATACAGACTATAACAACTTCAAGCATTTTTATTAAGACACACAAAAAACAAAAATGTAAAAGCTCATAGCCTTTATGTATTGTATGCATGGTTTTAAAATAGATTCAAAAAAGGTTAAATATTCCATTAATTGATGTACAACAAAGAATTTAATGTCAAAACAACACTAACAATTGTGTTACATGCAAAAATATCACAAAACACCTTGGCAGAATTTTCTCCCCAGAAAGAAATTAATAATTCATCAAAATTTAAAAGTCATCAAACATCAATGTCTCCACACGTTTATGAGGTATGGTATGGTTAAATAGTTTGATTGCATAGTATTGATAATATAACAAGAAACACTAAATGTAGTTAGACTATGTTTGGAATGAACCATATTGATAAAATGTGAGATACTTTGCAGGTGGATGTGTAATAGAGGACATCCCATCTCTCATCACATCATAACCACTGAGCTTGATCACATATGCCTGCTCCAGGTCTCATGTCATCAGACTCTTGAGACATTTACCTCAGGATGTTTTCTGCACACCTGTGCACAAGCAGGTTGACATCTCAGTACAATTTGTTTCTCTAGTAACAGTTGATGAGAAAACCTCTCATTCTATCTAACTGCTAGACCAGCTACAGAGATAAACTTAAAAGACGCCATATTCTCTAAACTCAGAAGATAAGAGCTAATGGCTCTTCATAATGCGGAATAATTAGCCATTATTTTCCAATGAGAAAGTATGCTTTCATGTGCTCCTCACAAATTGCTAGTCTCCAGTTCCAGGTTGTGGAAATTTGATAGGGCTGTCATAAACGCTTCAGCTGTACCTAGAGACACTTTTCTTTATCCCTTATTCCATTTGGTCCACTTATAAGAGACAGTCAAGACTAGTAATTGGACAGCAGTATTTTACGCATCAGACAGCAGTTGTTCTCTGTGAATAGATGCCCAAGTGCATAGACAGGACCAGCCATTCCCAGTGGATTCCCGGTGACCTGACGACTGATTTGGCCTGATGCCAGCAAGCTTATTTTTGTTTTATATTATTATTTATATTTATATATTATCAAATATACAAATACACACTCTTTTATATATGTAGCAAGGAAGCAGGGAGTCAAGGCCTATAGTGCAAACAGGAACAAATATCATAAAATCTTGTGCAATATGCAACTGTGCAATATGTTGCCATATCCTGTTGACTAAATACACCCTTTTCACTGATGCCTATCATGTCATTTGACTAGGCTACACATTTTTGTTGACATTGTGTGTGAAAAAGTAGCCTGTGACATAAGCTTTTCCACACTGAAGCTTGTGAGTAACAGACTTAAGACCTTAATTAAACAGGAGCACCTTGAGGCTTTCATGATAATGTCCACTGAAAGCTAGATACTTGTTGGATTTGACAATGACATCACTGATAAAGTTGCTGCTGAGAGCAGCAAAGTCTTGTGCAATCTGCTGACCTTCTAAGGGAAAGGAAATCTTTGTTTAACCTCTCTTTTGCAATTAGAGTATATTTCTAAGTAAGAAGTAGAGAGAAAACAGCAGCTGTAGACTTCTAGTATGAGAAGCTTGGTAAAATACTTTGTGCAGACTCATGTAATTTGATATAAGATTGGAAATTGTAATTGTAAATGTTTATTATAATGGTAATTTACATCAGGATGTTGGGAAAATATCACCTATTTTACGTTATTGCAATGACAGAATTGGGATTTTCACAAATTATGTTATACCTTTTGACCACTGGGCGGCGCTGGCCACAAACTCACGTATGCTTATGGTGAACCCTACAAAGCTTTGTAATAATACGTAATTGTGATTGTTAAATACTGCATTTTTCAACAAAATTGAAAATGGGCAATGCCCAAAATGGCTGACCATGGAACATCAGATACTGTTTGACTTAAACCTCAAAGAGTCTAAGGAAGCCACTCCCATAATTATAAAGTATTTAACATTCTAAACAAAATATACTATTGTTTCTTTTTTAAATTTGGATGAAGTTATGAGCATAAATGTAACTAAAATTTCAAAGACACCAGCCGGGGCCTGAAAAAAAATTACAAATTGTGCTTTGGTGTGGAATTAGTAGCTGTGTCCATGTTTGTTATATACTATAATCATTTTGATGTGGTTAGGGGACTTTATTACCTTACCTGGCCAGGTGTAACTTGGGTTAAGTGGGAGTAAGAGACTCTCTAAGCTGTTAACCAGGTGGTGTTTTCTGGTAAAGGTTTAACCCTGCAGTCTTCTGTACAAGCTTTTCCTTAAAGTAAAGTTGCACATAATTTTACTTTAGAATTTCACTCAACAATTACAACATGAATGGAAACCTGCTATTTCACCATGTAGGAAAGTTAGTGTTAATGGAAATGCTGGTGAGATAATTGTACTTAAATATACAGATGGGGTCACTGGTAAAGTTTAGTTCTCATTTTGGCGTTTATCATGCATTTGTCATCTATTTCCTTGGTTACAATGTGTTAATTTTGTAAGACACAACAAGTTGGTTTGTCTCTTGCATGTAAATGTAACACCGATGTCTGCATTTGCTAGTGAAAAGTATTTGGGGAGTGTTGCAAAGTGCTGTGGCAACTCTTGGGTGTTTAGGTCCAACAATGTTCTCAAAGACTTCCTCTTAAAGCTTTAGAGACAGTTTATCTTACAATGTACAAAAGCAGTTCTGTATAACTGCAAACTACACACTGACTATGCACTATCTTGCCATAAAAGGAGTTAAATGAGAAGCAATATAACCATTAAAAAGCTGAACATTCATATAAGCCATTAAGCAATGAAGACTTTGAGAGAATTTGGGTTAAAATTGGTGCGTGTGTTCATTTATAAATATAGCTTCTTCATACCCTCTCATATTTCTACAGCTTCTCCTATTCACCCTTAACGGCTCATGAAAGTATTTTTTTTAATGTTGAGACCACACCCATGCAGGTCTGTCCCACCACGCTGATCCAGCAACATTATCTGTTTGATTTGCGTGGGAAACATCCATCAATGTCTATGTTGATCTCACTGTAAATCTTCACACCTTCCTTGTTTGCAGCTATTTTTGCAGAACAGGATCAAAGAAATGCAGTTGGCCTGTGTTGAGCCAATGACGTCTGTTACTCCACAGTTAGGAGGCAGAAAATTCGACACTCACTCTCGCCCGTTGATAGGCCATGCAACTTTTAATTTTTACTTTAAAATTTACTTTATTAATTTAACAACAAACCCAATTTACTAAAAATATTGTTACACTGGTTCTGCCAAAACACAATATTAGTACATTTATGTCTCGCAACTGTATCATGTATCAGGGTGGTTTTTGGTACACTTTCAGATGCTGTGTGTAGCTTGAAGAAAAATTACACATGCTCTTTTAAGCTACAAGCTATTTTAAGCTAAGCTCTTTTAAGCTATTTTTTCAGTTGTTTACTTAGTTCAGGACATGCTAACATGGATAAGCTAACAAATATATAATAAGGGCAGAATGTTGCCACTTACTGGCTGCTTTCTGGGTCATTGTCATAGTGGCTGTCAAACCCAAAGTTCATCTATATTTTCCTCGTCCCCAGCTGTCCTTCTACTTGAGCTGTTTTTATCCCCCCTCTGCTACTCATACTTTTAATGATGGATGCTGCTTTCAGTGGGGATACATTTGCAAGGCTTCCTTTACAACCAGTAAAGTCATTTGAGTGAGGTGATAATAAGTCGATGGCAAACATACAAGGAGACTTTAAACATTCTGTGAGTTTCTTGAGACTATGTTTCGCTTCTTGGCCTTTGGTTAATAATTTGGCTTGAGTTGAACAAATCCTTTTAATTAGTGATCCTTTTAAAGATTCTACTAGCTCTGTGGCATCTAAGCCAAACTGAAACTAACACACAAACAGTTTATGTTGCTGTCTGTTTGTTAGTATTTCTAATGTGTATTTGCAAAGACAAGGCTAATTTCCTTTCTGGAAACTCCTGCCTTTCTTATTGTGCATTTTTATTGGTAAAGACAATGTTTGGTTAAGGTTTACAATGTAGCCAGAATAAGCAGAGACCTTTTTAAACACAAACCAGGCTGCAATTCCTCAGCCCACTATATGCAATTAAACACCCACCACCTGCTCTGAACAACCAACAAGTTTCTTGACCACCACTGAGGTCTGGTCATGCTGGTCTAGACAAACAAATGTGCCTTAAGGGAGACACAATGCATTAGTTTCATATGTCAGATCTCAGTACTTGTACTATGAAATGATCATTGCTGCCTGCTAGACATCTTGTTTTCTACTATATTTATTAGTATAATTATTATTGTATAAAGTTTTACAATAGTTGTACAACAGCTTTACAGTAGTTATTAACTGTATTTATATATATATATATATATATATATTTATTATCCATTAAAAGAACTTGGGTGGACTATAATTAGAATACTTACTGTTGTATACATGTTGGTTTGTGATTATCTACAGTATAGATACAGTTCATACAGTTCATAAAGTGCTACTTATTGCAGTAAGATATAAAGCTGTTCATATACACTGTTTATAGCACATGTTGTGACTGATGATATGGGCCTGTGTGTATTAAAGGCCCAGAATTTAAAGTAGGGTCATCCAATAGCATGTTCTCTTCAATTCACCTTTCTAGTCTCAGTATGTGTCCTAGGGCAGTGGCTTCACAGGCCTGGCTGTGATCAGGCCACTGCTGAAAGACAGATGGCTTCATCTTCCCGTATCTGCCCTGGGCATCACAGTCAAATTCCACAGACCAGGACTGACAGATCACCAAGACAGACTCTTTTAACTGCTAATAGCTATAAGGAAAAACTTCACAAAGCAGCATTGGCCCACATGCAACAACGTAGTTCTAGACACTCTATGCCATATTTGAAACATGCTTGATTGATATTTATCTATCAAATCATATCAAAAAAAAGAAATGCAAGACCCCCATTACAACTCTGCACAAGACTTTAAAAATACAACTTATGTCTCAAGTCTGACTTATATTTACTCTTTAATCTCCCTAATACCTCTGACTTAATTGGAGGCTTTAAATGAACCTAACAGACTCAGTTTTATAGATTAGTTTTATCCCTTGTTTCCTTCTAGATAAATCCTTAGAGGAATGCCTAGTCTTCCAACTATCATCTTTTATCCTTTAGTTAAGGGGGATAACCAATCCATTTTGGCTTGTATAGTTTACTGATGCTTTCATGTAAACGTGTAAAGATTTTGTTAAATTAGATAAATAATTTTTAGATAAATCATAATTTTCAGTAAAAAAAATAAATAAATCACCACACACGTGTCAGCAACTTACATGTTGAAGAAAACATGAGACGTATCAATAAATGTGGGAAAGTCTGACACGTTTGCGCTCACTGCACTCATACTGTTCTGACAGCTGGTGTATATTAGTTCATGACACTTTTATATATGGCTTTTCATATGGCATTTTTATAATTAGCATCAATAAATATAAAGGACCAAGCATCCTTCCGTCAAACAGATTTTTAGTGAGGTAAAAGGTCATGTCAAAGGCTAAATACATACAGGAAAAGCTGAAGGCAAAACAGTGGATGAGGTTATATGGGTTGACTTTAAAGCTCATGGGATAAGCAAAGTGGCTTTGATCATTTTGAAAACTGTTTATCTTATATAGAAATTGATATAAATATGATATTATGACTTAAGGTTATAAATAGTGTGGGTAACTGACTTTAAACCAATAATCAATGTTCTGTTTTGCAGATCTCTGAACCTGGGCGACTGATGTAACGTATTGTCAACTGCAACAAAGGAAAAAGTTAGAATTTACTTGAAACAATGTGCGTCCTGTTGCCACATTCATAAAATTTACCACTCTGTTATAAGACGACAATAAGGAGACATTTAAAAAAGACGTTTGTACGTGTATTTGTTTCTCACACAAATCAAAGAAAATTAGTAAGAAAAATAATATAAATGTGGCAGCAGTGCATTATTGTGTTATCCTAAATACATCATTCTATTTTAATAGTGTAACTATTTAAATTTATAAATTTAATGTATGCAGTTTTAAATAATTTTCCATGTAAGAGATTTTAGGACATTTCACCCCTCATTTTCATCTCAGAATAGATTTGCAGGTTATATAAACAGAATTTTATTGTTTCTTAAACCATTTTCTCATAATTTTTTGTAAATTTTAAGTTAAATAATTTTGCAAATTATGGATTTGTATATTTGTAATAATTGTGATGATTTGTGATTAATTATTATGATCATAATGACATTTATTATATGTTTTTCTGGGGTAATATTCCTAATCAAATAACATGGTCTACTATGTGCCTTTCTTATTACTGCAGAAGTTCCAAGTAACTATTCCTAGTACTGCTAGTTTGCTGAGCTAATAAATCAAACATAATCCTAAAGATTCAATCTTTTCAAGTAGTTTGTCATTTTCAACATGTTATAAAACAATTTAACCCTTTTTAACATTGTGTTGTATATTTGATCTCCAATGTGATGCCTAAATAGATCGTCCACAAAAAATACAAATGCCACAGCATTTCATTTATAGTATGAAGTTGTTGAGATTGTATTTATGACCTGTCCCCTTCCACATACTTTAAATACATTACCATCAACAGACCATCAACCGTTTGAATTCAAGCTGGTTGCTTTTAGTACAAATGCATTAATATCTACTCCTTTCCAATGATATGAAAATGTCTGTCTGTTGCAAACATGTAAACCAGGTGCACATTGAAACAAACCCTGTGTGCTAAAAGACAGGAAGACAGGAATTAGTTATCACCTCAGAAAATTCCTCTCAAACACCTGAACATCAGCGGCCCCTGACAGGACATCTTCATAAAAACCTTTTGATCATTCATCAAAACCATGAGTTTTTGAACATGAAATATGTTGTGGAGGCAAATGTTGACCAAAAGTGAAAGCATGAAAATGCAAAAATCTTTAAGAAGATTATTATTACAATGCAGAATCGTGTTATTTACTCATTCTCATGTTGTCAAGACTTTTAGGAGCATTCCTGTGCTTAAAATGTATTATTTTAATGTATGATCAAATGTATAATGTTAATAATAAAGAGTGCCTTCTGAGACACTGTGGTCCATCAATACACCTTCATATTCCTGTATGAACCCTGTGGTCAGCTTAAGGGTAGAGGGATGTCTGTTTAAAAGAGCAGGAGCAGATGAGGAGAGGTAGCGATGGAATGCTGACGCGACCGCAGCGCGGGGGGTGGTGCCATTTTCAGGCTCTGCGCTTGATCCAGAAGGGTAAATTATCCCATGATCCTCTATTTATACATTGTGTATATTTACTGCAGCGGATGACTGGGATGCTGCAATGTGTGAAAGCAATGTGAAAACGTTACAGTCCATTCTGGGAAAGAGATATTCCAAGGCAGAGAGAGTTTTGGCCGATGCTGGGAAAGCTGTGTAGCATAATTGTCATGCCTGTGAGGGCTTGGTCCACTGAACCTGCCTTGAACTAAACCAAATAAGTTCTATGGATAAAATGTATAAGAAAAATTTCTTTTACCTGACAGTAATATTTACTCTAGTAGTAGACAATCATCCTTCACCATTTAATCCAATACTAGTACAATTAATGCAAACTTATGTAAGGAAAGCAACATACTGAAGTTCTTGTACCGCATTTAGCTTTAAAATGTCTCTTTGTACTAAAGGTTGCCTGCTTTGCTTTAAAGTGACAGAACTTACATGAAAGTGCTGATTGAGTAGCATGTTGCTGTCAACAACACTTGACAACATTTCTGTCTTACTGAGAGACATGTGGAGGCACATTTCTTCAGCTCAACCATCACAATTTACATAGTATCACGCAGTCTCGTCTGATGCTTGACTTGTACTACATCTAAAGAGGTGAAGGGTTGAGTACTAGTTGCAGGGTTCTAGCCTGTAATCTGTGTACCTAAGATATTATACACAACCTATATATACAAACTGCTATAGTCTGCAGCTATATGTTGCCATACTTCAACATTCTTCTATATCAAGTACAAGGACAAAACAAGAGAGGTTCTAGTGCAATATGGCTACTGGACCTGGGAATGGCAACTGTTAATATGACATTTTTTTCCTTAAACTAATAGAAATGCATATAAACACATTGGTTAATTACTTCAGAAAGCCTAGCTTATTATTCATACAGCCAACAGCATACGGCCAACAGCTGTTCTAAGTAATTCATTTCTTTATTTCATAAGATTCACATAGAGGCTGGTCTCCCTCTTTCACTCACTACTACACTAAGAGTCTACTTTAGAGACTTGACTGTGTCAGGTTGTAAATGCACCAACGGTTATTTTAGAAAAGCGACAAAATAGAAACGTACTCATCAAACAACCGTGGCATGCTGGGTATTTAGCGTATGCTAACAGGGGTTTTTCGTGAGCGTTGCTAAGAGTGGTGTTGTGTTGTCACAAACATGTATCAGAATAAACAGAGTGCCCTTTATTTTAGCTCATGTTATTAAAGGCATCATACAATTCATTAGCGGAATGTTAGCTTTACAATTTGCATTGTTATATCATGTGTATATTTACCCTTCATGAGGATTTATGACCTTTGTGTTCTACAAGGGATTTCTGGTTCACAATCTGCTGAAAGGCCTCAGTCATATTAGATTATACAAACTCATACTTGTGTTCTTGAATAGAGTGGTATTTAAGAACACTTCCTATCCATTTGCGCCTGGTAAGGGTTATTAAATCAGAGTGAAATATGAATTCGGAGGAGTATTTGTAGACTCTGAGGTATTTGTACAAATACACTGAGTAGTTGTAGACATAGATCTGAAAAAAATTACTACATACTATGACATATGTTTTCTTAGTATATTACTATTCTAAAAAATTATTTTGATTTTCTTTATAATATATATAATGTGTATGGTATGTATGTGTCCACAGGCATAGTTAAATTTTAAAACACGTATAAACCCAGTAACATTTGGCTTTAACTCATAACTTCTATTTAGTGCCATTTGTTTAGTTCTAATAAACTAGGAAATGTCAGATATCTTAGGAAATGGTGACCAAAACAAAAATATTATTGGTAATTTAATCGGATATGTGAGGTGGTATCAATTGCCATATATCCGTTTGAAACACTGCTCCATAAATGGAAAGAAGGTATTTATATCTCGATGTGACCACATGGTTTCCATACACAGTATGTATTCTCAAGTATCTACCCTAATTCTCTCTTCAGAGGTCACGCTAAGCTGACTGCTGCAACAAAAAAAACCAAGAAATTTGGCATTACACAAGCTCTCCTTGAGTTACTAAGTGAGTGCATTTTACAAACAATTCTAATGAATAATATAAAATAAATAATATAATCAATAATACACCCGTTTTTGCAGTTGATGGATGCTCGTATTGAGACCATAGATCATGTGTCACATTAGGGATAAACTCTTGACAGCCATGGGGGATTTCCATCCTCATCCACTGGACATATTTAAAATCTCATCCCCAGTGACTGCAATTGCAAAAGATATATTTGGACCCTCTAGAAATAAAATTATATGAGAGGATTTTTTTAGGCAGGCAGTAGGACATCACGCCTATTAGAATGGTTTAGAATCAAGCCATAGATCTAACTATGTTGATGGTTGACAAGGTGACTAAAAAATGTGGCTATCAACATCTATCAACAGTTTTGCACTACAGACAAAGATGCTTGTGTAATTTGAAAAAACTTTCCTGTGTTCCACAGGAAAGTGTTCCTGTGTAGCTCAACTGGTAGAGCATTGTGCTAGACGTGCAAAGGTTGTGGGCTTGATCCCAGGGAACACAAGTAGTGATAAAAATGTATGCCTTGAATTCGCTTTAAGTCGCTTTGGATAAAAGTGTCTGCCAAATGAATAAATGTAAAAATATCTTGAAGGATGGAAGACATGCATTTCTGTCATTTTATGTTAATAAAAGGTCCTTGTGTAACCCTCTCTCCACCTGTTTAACCAACTGGACTGAAAATTACGTGACTTAACCTTTCAAGCCGCATGTGGTGACCTCCCCCAAGTTACAAGCATGTGAACACAGCAGAATAGGTTAAACACAAATTCATTCAAACACAGCATGAGTTGACATAGACTGTAAAACAAATTAAACTGAAAGCCTTTTTTGAACGGAAGATAGCACAGTAGGAACCACATTTAAATTTAAAGAATTAGAAATATTTGTGAAAATAAATCATACACAGGGAGTATTACAGTTTTAATTTAATAACAAAAAGCCAATTTGCAACATTTTGTTTTTGCCACTCCAACAGAAGGCGCTGTTGCTACCCTTCAGCAATATCTACAGATTTAACATTTAACATAAGACAAACAATTTTGAATTGATACTTTAAATGCAAAAAAAATATTGTCAAGCTTTATGCTATTAATTAAAGTTCCTGGGCAAACACACTCCTTGAAGCATTTGTCACACATATCAATGGTCAGACTTTAAACAGAGAATGTGGTCCATTCCAAAGAGAATCCATTCCAAAAATTTCTTTCTATTTATTTGCCTTTATTTATCAGTAAAGATATTTAGATGGACAGGGATTTCCTACTACGATCCTAATATGAACCTCTTTATTCTCACTGAGCCACTGCCTTGGGTGGGTAAATAGGGGAATATGGGGAGGGCTCTAGTGAGTTTAATGCTTAGAGGGGCTGTCCAATGTGCTGCCTTAAATTAGCTGTGGGAGAGGGTGGAGTTTGCACTGTCACTGTCTCCCTTGTAAAGTATTACCTGCAAAGCTTCAGTAGTTTGGCTGCACTTATGCTGTGTGTCTGAAGACAGAGAGAACGAAACTGGGATCAACAACAAATCTTAAGAACTCAATAGGACCATCCAACATTTTACCTGGACGCTGTAGTGCACTTATTTGTTCTTTCCTTTTAGGAAGTGCAGTGCAACTAGCTGTAGATATGGCTGGTTGTCTGCAGGGAGGGAGGCTGAATACAACAAGAGCACTTTTAAAGTGCCTCTTTGTATTGTTTTCCTTAAGATGTTGTTTCTATACAGTGAAAGCAGATCCTTTTGACAAAGCTTTTCACCATAGGCATCAATCTGGACCTACTGCTGAAACAATCTTGGTGGCCAACAATGGGATTAGAGTTCCTTTTGGACGCTCTGTGTATCTGGATCCTGTCAACGACCTTGTGACCGAAGTGCATATAGGAGACCGCTGTCACATTACAGTCCTGGACAATGACCCTCTTGCACAGAGACCTGGAATGCTAACACCCAAAAGGTTTCCCTGCGCTTTTGGAGCAGAAGAAGTAAAATACACTCACTTTGGTTCTCGAAGCCCTGGCAAGGACCACATAAAGCTGCAATTGAGGTATGACTCCCATACAGACACTGTGGTGGTTCCTTTTATTCTTGAAGTTGAAGTGGTATTTCAACAACTGGAGGTTGTCACTCGTAACATGCCTCTGGTTGTGGAGAAGCTCAATGGGCTAAGCAACCCAATTGATAAAAAAACCTTGGACTTTGCTTTTGAAGATGGTGTCACTAAATGCAAGGTGACCACACTAGTTGGTGCAGGCAAACTTCCCAGGTATGGCACTCTTACTGATAACTCAGTTAACGGCAAGATGACTGATTGTGATGATTTTGTCAAGAAGGGAATTCGGTATCAACACACTGCCACCACCAATTCTCCTAACAGAGACTACATTCCAATGTTAGTGGAAGTACAAGATAACGATGGCAATACTATTCAACAAGAGCATTTCCAGATAATGGTTAGAATCAAAGAGGGTTCAGAAAATACACCACCCAAGCCTAGCTTTATATCTATGATGATGATTGAAATTGACCAATTTGTGATGACAGCCATCACATCTGATATGCTGGCAGCTGAGGATGTTGAATCAAAATCTGATCAATTAATTTTTAACATAACAACTCCTCTTGGCTATCAGCAGGGCTACATTATCAGCACAGATGATCAAAACCAGCCAATTACCTCATTTTATCAGAAAGATATAAAAGACCTGAAAATTGCTTACAAGCCTCCCTCTGAGGATTCAGATGTAGAAAGAATTTTCCAAATTGAATTTCAGATTGTTGACACAGACGGAGCTGTTTCTGAGCCTTTTGCCTTCATGATTGTGGTTAAACCAATGAACACTTTAGCTCCAGTGGTGACCAAAAACACAGGACAGCTGCTTTTTGAGGGCCAGTCAAGATCCCTATCCAGCTCACAAAATTTAGAGATCAGTGATGAAGACAATCTTGATGATGTGAAGATTATGGTAGTTGATGGCTTAAAACATGGAGAGCTGACAATATTGGGGTCTCAAAGAAAATTCTTCACACCTGCTGATCTGGATGCTGGCATTGTTGTATATCAGCATGATGGAAGTGATACCTACAGTGATAACATTATATTCAGAATGACTGATGGCAGCAATGAAGTAGAGTTTTTATTCCCCATTACAATTGCCCCCACCGATGATGAACCCCCTATTATAAACGCTAACACTGGTATTGCACTTTTTAAGAATGAAGTCATGCAGATCTCCCCATTTATCCTGAGTGCTACTGACATTGACTCAGAAGATTCAACTATTAAATTTATATTAGAGGAGCCATATTCAGCAATTGGTGAGTTGCTCCTCAAGCAGGTGGAGCCACCACCAGACCCATCTGCATGGAAATTTAGTGCAACAGATGAGATGTTTGAACAGGTGGTGACAGAGTGGTCTCAGCAAGATATTCTGGATGGGAAGTTGTTCTATCATCACAAAGGTCCCCACAGTACAACCACTGTGATTGATCAGTTTGTCTTTAGAGTCCAGGATGACAACGACCCACCAAATCAATCAGGAGAGCACACATTTACCATTAAAATCCATCCTGTGGATGATATACCTCCAGAACTTTACCCTGGCACCACACTACACATGACAGTCCAAGAATATGAGCTGACGTTTTTCAAGAAGACATTTCTACGTTACACAGATCTGGATTGTGATGACAGAGATCTTAAATATACCATCATCAAACCTCCCACTGACACAGATGAGAACAACCCCATTCCTCTTGGTGCCATTGTACTGACTGACAGTCCTGACATTATCATCACTGAGTTTACACAAGCTCAGGTCAACCATCATAAAGTGGCATACAAACCCCCAGACCAAGAGCTTGGAATCACTACAAAAATGGTCCAGTTTACATTCACTGTGGAAGACACTGCTAGCAATTCAGTTTATGGTGTTTTTACAATAATTTTACAGCCTGTTGACAATAAACCCCCTGTGATAACCAACACTGGTTTCACTGTTCTGGAGCGAAATACCTTTATAATAACAAAAAAAGAACTTGATGCCTCTGACCAGGACACTGAGGATGAAAACATTAAATTCACAGTGACCCAGATTCCAAGATTTGGACAGCTGCAATATTTAGGAATTGATATGTCTAATGGAGAGACATTTGTGTTGGAGGACATTGAAAATAGTCGGTTGGCCTACATCCAAAGCGGGGAAGAATCTCTCAATGACATTATTAAGATGGACATTAGCGATGGCTTTCATGAGATGCCCATTGTTATTAAGATTAGCATCCAGCCTGTTGATGATGAAACCCCCACCATTATGTTACCAGCTGGTTTGTTAGGGGCTTCCATTGATGTACTTGAAAATGGTGCAACAGAAATAACCAGCAATGTCATCCAGGGTCATGATGAAGACACAGATGACCTCATGCTGACCTTTATAGTTGAGGAGTATCCTAGGCTAGGTGAAATAATGGTAAGTGGAGCTCCCGCTGAGCGCTTCACCCAGCAAGACATAATTAATGGCGCGGTTGTGTATGTTCACACTAGTGGTGAAATTGGACCTATTAAAGAGCATGACTCCTTTAATCTCACTATATCTGACATGTCTGATGAATGGGTTGTTGGTGGCAACAAAGTCCAAGGGGTTCGTGTTCATGTCACCATTCTACCTGTAGATAGCATTCCACCTATTGTTAGTGTGGGTGGCCAGTTTGTAGTCGTGGAGGGTGAAAAAAATGTTATCACATTAGAGCACATTCAAGCTGAGGATATTGACACTAATAATGATGATATTGCATGCACTATTATTGTTCAGTCCACATCTGGCTATATGGAGAACATCTCCCCAGCTCCAGGCTCTGAAAAATCCAGAGCAGGCACTGCCATCACAGCTTTTACCATTAAAGATGTTGGCCTTAGCCACATCTATTATGTCCAAAGCATTCACAAGGGTGTGGAGCCAGTAGAGGACAGGTTCACGTTCCGCTGCTCTGATGGCATTAATTTTTCAGAGAGGCACTTTTTTCCTATTGTCATCATCCCAGCCAATGATGAACAGCCAGAGATTTTTGTCCGGGAGTTTGTTGTCATGGAAGGAATGAGCTTGGTTATTGACACGCCCATTTTAAATGCTGCTGATGCTGATATCCCAGATGATAAATTATCTTTTGAAATACTTAAAAATCCCAAACATGGAAACATAGTCCAGCAGTTGAGCACTGGGACAATTCCAGTAGTCAAATTTTCCTTAGAGCAGATCAAGGAGGCGTCTAATATTGTTTATGAGCATGATGACTCTGAAACCAAAGAAGACAGTTTTGAAATTAGACTCACTGATGGGAAGTACACAGTTGAGGAGAAGGTCCTTATAACAGTAATTCCTGTTGATGATGAAACCCCAAGAATGGCAATCAATGATGGTCTGGACGTAGAAATTGGAGAAACCAAAGTAATTAGCAGCAAAGTTCTGAAGGCCACAGACTTAGATTCTGAGGACAAAGAGCTTACTTATATTATCCGCTATGGACCTGGCCAAGGCTACCTCCAGCGAATTACAAAACATGGAGTTGTCATCGGGAACATCAGTATTGGAAAGAATTTTACTCAAGATGAACTTGACAAACAATTAATTCAATATGTTCATACAGGTCAGGAAGGCATCCGTGACCTGCTTAAGTTTGATGTAACTGATGGAATTAATCCCCTCATTGATCGCTATTTCTACATTAATATTGGCAGCATTGATATGGTCTTCCCAGATGTTATCAACAAGGGTGTGACTCTCAAAGAAGGAGGTAAGGTCACCTTAACCACAGACCTTCTCAGCACAACTGACATCAACAGCCCAGATGAATATCTAAGTTTCAGCATCACTCGTGCTCCTAGCAGGGGGCATTTGGAATGCACTGATCTTCCAGGTGTGCCCATCTCCACCTTCACTCAGCTGCAGCTAGCTGGGAACAAAATCTACTATATTCACACATCTGATGATGAAGTAAAGATGGACAGCTTTGAGTTTGAGGTGACAGATGGCTACAATCCTGTGTTCCGCACCTTCCGTGTATCCATTACTGATGTTGACAACAAGAAGCCAGTTCTAACTATCAATAATCTAGTGCTGGGGGAAGGGGAAAGCAAACTGATCACACCCTTTGAACTGTCAGTGGAGGATCGTGATACACCAGACAACCTGCTGAGATTTATAGTGACTCAAGTGCCGGTTCATGGTCAACTTTTGTTTAACGGAACCCAAGTCATTTCAACATTTACCAAGCAGGACCTAAATGAGAATCTCATTATCTACAAGCATGATGGCACAGAGACAAATGAAGACAGTTTCTCCTTCACAGTTACTGATGGAACTCACACTGACTTCTATGTTTTTCCCAACACTGTATATGAAACTCGAAAGCCCCAGATGATGACAATTCATATAAACACAATAGACAATGGACTGCCTCAAATCGTTGTTAACAAAGCAGCACCCACACTGAGGGTTCTTCACACAGGGCACCTTGGATTTTTGATTACCAACAAAGTTCTAAAGGCTGAGGACAGAGACAGCCCAAACAAAGTGCTTAAATATGTTGTGACTGAAAGCCCTCTTCATGGCTTCATCATGAATAATGCGTTGGGCAATGACAGCATTAATTCCTTCTCACAAGGTAAGTGCTTATGTAATTATTGCTCTTCAAATACATTATGCTAAGCCTGTCACTTTTTAATAATTTTAGTGTGGATTTTACCAAGGATAAAAGATTTTGTCTTAAAATATTCCTACAGTTCTTATATATGTTCCCTTTTTTAGCTGATATTGATGATATGAAGATTTGTTATGTGCTTCTGGATGGATCCAATGCCACAAGTGACATCTTCTACTTTAGAGTGGAAGACAATGGTAAGAATTTCTCTTCCTTACCTCTATCATTAACTGAAAGTGTCACGTCACGTGTCACATTTGAACGCTCTGACGCCACTTTGCAGACTTGCAGAGTATTCAAATTATACACGTTTTTATTAGTATGCGTGTTCCTTGGGTATCTAACCCATGACCTTTGCACTGACAACACAATGCCCTACCAACTCTGTCACAATATAGACATATTTGTCCAGTAAAAATGCTTTCTATAACAAATGCATGAAAACTACTTTAAATGGGACATAATATGCAAAATTTACATTAACATGTAAAAAACATGTATAAATACACAAATGGAATTTGTGTATTTAAGTTTAACCCATGTTAAACTTAAATACACAAATTCCTTTGCTATAATTCCTATAAATCTGAAACAATGTCTCAGAACCAGGTATGCCTGATTTCTCCTGACTGTTCAGTTGTCTAAGATTAAATTTTTAATTCACATTTCCAGCACAAACTGATTGAAAATCAATAAAGAGCCAAAAGAGACATTTCCTTGTTAGCAGTTTAACTGATGGCCCTTTAACTGCGCCGGAACTGGAGCATAAACCAGGGCTGGCACTGCATCACTTTGGCAACATTTCAGTTGGAGGCAGTCACTGCTATGAGAGCCAGCAAAAAATACACAATGGTAGAGGTCTAGCCTGAATGGTAGAGACAAGACTATTCTATTCTAAACAATCTCACACAAAAGATTGTTTTAAAGGCAAAATAACTAGGAATGATATTTGTTAATGTACTATTTTGTACAAAACTTAAAGTACACAATTAATGTCAAAATAGTGTTAGTCTCACTATATACCTAGACCACAGATAAAGTATCACACACATGCATGTATAGATCAAAGTTTCCAGTGCAATGGGGTGAAGATGAGGTGTGAAGGAACTGGTGATATGGATACCAGAGTTATGAATGTAAATATGTGTGTGTGCAGTGTACAGCAGGTGGTACTATTTTAATCACTGGCTGGACTACGAACCCAAATGTTTAATAGTTAACACCAATGACGGGCTTAATAGAGGCTGGGGCATGTAGTTTTGTTATCTGTCTGCCCTGGCTTGTCCTGTTAAACCATACAAGCCTATTTTTATCTATACCATATAAGCAACACTTACTTGCTTTGTAAGTCACACAAGACCTAGATAATCACAGCCCTGCTAACAAATAGCCATAGCACACACAATTGTGAGTGCGATATTGCTTTAATTTAAAAGACAATGGACAGTCATGTAAATATGAACGAAAATAGTTTTTGAAAAAATAAAGCTCTTGTATGTTTTTACACACCACAGATACTGGATCTGCCATTAGCTGTGTTTACTGGGTGTGTTTGTGTTACATCAACACTTCTGGAACGTCTCTTGTCCAATCAAATTCTGCGACCAGAACTAAATGTTAATATATATGGAGTTAGTGTTCTAAATTTATTTAAATGAGCTTCCATTTGTAGCATTAATTTCATTAATAGGCCTATAGAATTCAAGCTTATGTATCAAATTTAAGACGCTATTAATCAGGAACATAACTTATATGCACAGCAATGTTACATGATCATTTTTTAGATGGAGGAATGCATTTCCTCTGAGATTTGTGGCACCAGTTATACTGCCCTGGTGTTCATGGAAGTCATTGCAGACAGGGATGTGTGTTTCAAGGAGCAGAGGTCTGATGACAGATCTGCTTTCAAAGATTCCTTTTTGCCTGGCTGTAACCCAAAACCATCACAAGATATGCTGAACACCCGGAGCTTCCCTTTAACTAGTTTTCTTTTAATATTTAGAACATGGAGTTGCTCAAAAACAGAAGTATCAAAACATGGTCCGACAGCCTAAAAATACAGACTTGCTTTAGATTAACCTACCAAAATACAATGTACAGTGGAAGAAAGCTGTAGAGACAAATTAAATGGATATTATAACTTTCTACAAGTGGATTCTACAAGTGTAGCAGTTTCTTTTGCCCAGGAAAAGATTTACTGCTGCATGGTGGCAGTAAATGCCAAACACTGGAGCCACTTTTTCTATTGCTCTAGTTCCTCTGATTTATGGGATTTTGTGCGAGGGCTATAGGATATGATGTATGGCTCTGAGGTTATTCATATCTCTCACAGATGGCAAAGATCTTCCTGTGCCCCTGTGATCTGAGCCTTGAGATAACCCTGTGGTGCCTCTCACTAGTAGAACTTTCTCTTGAACCGTCTCTGCCTGCGACAACTTAGGCGACTGGTGTCACAAGTGCTGTGGCTGGTCTGTCTTGCCGTAATTCATCACCCTGCAGTCTGGGAATTAATGCATGGCTTCCGCAGATGTCACGTGGACAAGTACAGTACCTGCCTGTGACCATTTGTCAAATCTTTCCCTTTGTGGAATGCCAGGAATGACTTGAGTCGCTTAACATAGATTTCCAAGCTCGGTGCATGTAAAAAGCCATTATTAGATGCAGAGGAAATGACCAAAGCTTCTTATGTCACAAAGATGTGACCCATATTTGAATATAAATTGTGACGTGCTGGCAAAATGAGATGGAATATCAGTTTGAGGTGTTCACAAAAATGAATTCCTAAACCCTTTGTTTAGCAATCCCAATCCACCAAAAGGACTTTTGAGCATTTTCTGACAGCTGTACCTTTTTACCTTGTTTTAATAATTAAGTAAAATTGCTGTTTTCTTCTAAATGAGTGGACAGGCGTTAGCTCACTTGTTTTTGTTCGATTCAACATTATTTTCAGGCTGCAATGGAGAGTCTTAGAATAACAAGAACTTCTTTTAGAAAATGTGCTCATTGTGACTCATTTTGCCAGCACAGGTCACATTTCTTATAGACTCTAAAGTCAGGTGTAAAGCATAGCCATAAATTTTAACCCTTGGAATACTTAACACCAACCTGACATTTTGATGAGCATAAATTGAAAAGAAAAACAGATCAATAACAATTACCATTGTTTGAGCAGATATAGTACTAGGCTAGTTTAGACTTGCAGTATGCCACTGGCAATGAATGTTATCCTCTAAGCAATCCCTCCCATGCCTCAGGCTCTAAACATACAGCTACTGTGTTGACCTGTGGTGCTGAGGTGAAAATTGGCCGAACTACAGTTTCATCCATAACTGCTTGTTTTGTGTATCATGGAACAACCTGATCCATGTTTCTGAAAGCAAAAAAGTTGTAGTTATAAAATAGTAAAAGTTAAGTAAAAATTTTTGCTAATGTCAACAAAGTCCAAAATACATTGTTTTAGAAGTGTTAGATTTATTAACACTGGTTCTATTGTTCTTGCCTGTTATGTTTCTGCTATATCAAGGCTGGGCTGACCTGAATCAGTGGGAAAGTTAGCATTACTTAGCCCTACATTCTTTCTATGTGTTACTAGGGTCATAAATACCTTAAAAACGTCAGACATCCCCGGTGATGCCTGAGCCTATTAAATGAGTTAGCACCATTCACTGATGCCTTTAAGTCTTTACTGCCCCACAACCTTTGCAACAAAAACCTATATAAACACATACATACTTAAAGCATCACAAAACGGATAGACTTAAGAAGTTAAACACTCATGAGAAATAGTTTTACAGGGAGGCATTTTGTGTTGTTTGTTCATTGTAGACACAAATCCTCCTTGAGTGTGAAAAGCAGCAGAAAGGAACCATGACAGTGGGTTTGGGCCACCCAGTTGTTGCTCCCATGCACAGATAAAAGCTGACAAAGGGAAGAACAAGGGAGGGTGTGAGTGCAGGGAGTCAGGATACAGCTGTCAGTCCTCTCTCCTGGTATCTGAAAACCACTGAGTAATGGTGTGAGAAAGGGGAAAAAGTGCACAGTCAAAGGACTGAGGTGGCCTCCACAGTCGCTTTTAAACAGCACCTGCCTTCCAAACATAGCAATTAAACTATTTGGGGAAACGGCCCCAGGTTACTGTCAAATGGCGAAATTCCCTGTGGAAATAACCGTTTACGTTTCCAGGGCCAGATGGAATCTGCACACGTTATTTGCAAGATAATCTGTGGAATAGTTTTAAATTAAAAAAGATAAATGTATATTATTAAATTAGCTATTTAGATTATAAAAGAAAATGCAGTTTAAGCTGCAACATACGATTTGCATATTATCAGAACTTCCCAAAATGGAGAGAACATTTGCATCAGCTCTTTTTTTATAATTAAGGTACTTTGTTATAAAAAATATCAAGTATACTTTGCTCAATACCCATTTTCAATGTTTATTCATTTTTTATATATTCATGATAATCTTTTTTATGAAAATATATTTGTGGTGCAAATATATTGAAACCTTTTAATGAAACCTTTTTCCATAATCTTGCAGACAAGTGCTCTTAGCCTAGCCCAGCTGATCACAGGATGCTTAAAAGAAAGAAAGCTTTCTGCCTGCCTGTTGTTCATTTAATAATTCTCTGCTACAGCCCTACTAAAGCTCACTATCAGCTCTTACACAACCTGGGCAGTGTGCTTGAGAAAATTGTTTCCTGAGGAAATAAACACTTGGCTCAGCCTTGATACATTTTACCCTACATTGAGACTGTGAATCATGCTTTTTCTTTACTGTGTGGACGTGTTTAACATTTAACAGGTATCGAAAATTAAACAGCTACAGTCTGACTAGCACCTTAATACTAATCACCAATAAATTATAATACAGAATCTTTAATACAATATGTAAAACTCAGAGTAAAAAATAACAGAAGTTATTACTAGTTGCTGCTGTATTTATGCTTAGTCCACAGCTTTTGTGTTATTCTGCACCAACCATAATACTCCTTAACTCCCTTTTTCTGTCACGGTCCGGACTTTTTATGCTAACCTGACACCCTGTTGGACTCACTGTTCCCTAATCTCTCTCAAATACCAACAAAAAGTGTATAACAGCAGCTAAAGACTGAGATTATCATGTAAAGATTTTACAGTTGGACTGAAGAAAAGGCAAAAGAAGGGTTGAAGGGTGTCAGTTAAACAAGAAACCACCTCAGGACAACCAAAACTCAGGATCAGGTTGCGTTCACTTGGTCCCTCAGTCTTTACATTTTCAAAGCTAAAAAGTGAGAAAATAATGAGCTGAAATGTACTTAGTAATGAGTTACTGAGTTTTTTAACTGAGTGAATCTATTGTTTATTTAATTATTGCTTTAATCTGTTTAAAAAGGAGGCAACAAACTGAAGCCACAACCATTTCGCCTGAACTGGGCCTGGATATCTCTGGAGAGGGAATATTACATAGTGGATGAAGATGCAAAGTTTCTGGAGGTCACACTGAAACGCCGAGGATATTTGGGAGAGACATCTTTTGTCAGTAAGTATTTTTCAGTGTAGAAGAAAGAAAGCAAGAAAGCAAGCAAGCAAGAAAGAAAGAACTTTAGAAAAGCATACACTGTATACTGCTAAGTTTACATACTAAACATACTATTTACCCAAATTCAGTTAATTTCATAGTTAAGGCCTCTAAGGAGTGCTTTTTATTTCAAAGGCATTGCCACCAAGGATGACACAGCAAAAGTGGACAAAGATTTCCGAGGCAAAGCTCAGAAACAGGTCCAGTTTAACCCTGGCCAAACTACTGCCACTTGGAAGGTCAAGATATTCACTGACCAAGAGTTTGAAACTTCAGAGACATTTAAAATCCAGCTCTCAGAACCGGTGATGGCCATTCTTGAGTACCCTGATACAGCCACTGTGGAGATTGTGGATCCTGGCGATGGTAATTATTTGTTGACCAACTTGGTCTTTGTATAACAAAGAATTGCTTACAGATTGTGTTACAGCGTCATTTACAAATTAAAAACCTAAAGATTCATTGCTGATTTCTGAGCATTTTTTTTACATCCTTTCAGAGTCTACAGTGTTCATCCCTCAGGCAGAATATCATATTGAAGAGGACATAGGAGAACTGTTAGTTCCAGTCCATAGGTCAGGAGATGTCAGCCAGGAACTCATGGTGATATGTTACACTCAGCAAGGTGAGATCTATAAGTCAACTCATCATATCATAATAACTACCTGTTTTTCAACTACATGATTAATTATATCATATTATATCAATTCTATATAGGGCGTTAACAATATCTCTAAATCTACACATGATTTTTAACACCATATTACCAAAGTCAATGTATATGAAAACAAGCCATCTTTCTATACAGGCAGTGCAACGGGCACCACCCCCAGTACAGTGCTCTCCTATTCTGACTATATCACAAGACCCGAGGACCACACTAGTGTTCTGCGCTTTGACAAGGACGAGAGGGAAAAGCCATGTCGCATTATAATCATTGATGACTCCCTCTATGAGAAAGAGGAAAGTTTTAATGTGTCCCTCAGTATGCCTATGGGCGGCCAAGTGGGAGCCAAATTTCCCAGTGCCAAGGTGGTTATCTTGGCTGATAGTGACGATGGTG
This sequence comes from Yasuhikotakia modesta, assembly GCA_036877545.1. Taxonomy (NCBI): domain Eukaryota; kingdom Metazoa; phylum Chordata; class Actinopteri; order Cypriniformes; family Botiidae; genus Yasuhikotakia; species Yasuhikotakia modesta. The sequence goes on along the minus strand of JBAJNP010000162.1, from coordinate 63,434 downwards.
AGTTGGCTTGCATACAAACATATAGCCGGATATTATTATCTGGCTTTTATTAAATTGCACTTTTCAACAGCAAGTTCTTTATGCCAGAGGATAGCTATTATTTGTTTGTTTAAATCTTTCTCATCTACATTTTTTCAGTCAGAATGTAAAAAAATGTCAGCAAAATAATGTTGAAAAGTTTTACACATTTTAAGTTTGGAATATAATGCTCTATGGTCATTCTGTGAGTGTCAAAACTGATTGAACTCAGACTGAGTTCTGATTCAAGAGTCTTTATATAAACAAAATATAGTCCACTACAGTCTCAAAGAAAATATATTCAATATTAGCATTCTTTACATGAAGCTAATACATTAATTAGCATTTTATGCATTTGGCAGAAGCTTTTTTTCTACAGTGCATTCAAGTTATACATTTTGGCAATACATGTACATGAACCCACAACTTTTTGTGCATCCCTACCAACTGTGCTACAGGAACACTAGAGAAATGTGTTCACTGTGTATATAAACTATAAACACGCCTCTTCCTATTTTCAGAGTGTAAAAATGTTTTGCTATCATCAAAAAGATGAAAAACCATCTCCATTTCTGTGGTTGTGTTGAGGTGACACACCTGTTCTTTCTTTTCAGTTATTTTTATTACACATACTTTGACAGGATATATATCTACAAAACAATCTGTCTTTACTTTGCGGTCATGCCACTGTTGTCCTTGACTGTGTAGTAACATGATAACCCAAAACAAGTTGAGAGAGTACAATTGAGGCCCCATGACCTCTGTAATGACCCATAAACCTCAGCATGGGCACTGATAAAGCTTTGTGAAAATCTTGTCCATGCAGGTTCAGGATATGTGTGTTGTACTACAAAAGGAAACAGGGCACTATCCAAACAAAAGACAAAGTTTGCAGCCTGCCAAGTTGTTATGTTTAAAGTTATTTCAGGAATGTGCCTTTTAAAGCACAGCCTTTTGTAATAAACCAATTTTACATTCTGATGGTAAAAAGAGAAATTTGGAGCATGTAGACCAAATGGCATTGCGTGAAGTTTGTTCTTCACTCATATTGTCTAATTGTAGCAAACACCCCAACAAACAGCAAGCCAATCCTTTACAATCTGGAATCTAACCTCCAAAAGATATTTATGTGTGAACAATGTAAGTTCATGCCTGGACCATAATAGTGAAGATTAATGCTCATATTGTAGTTCAGCATCTTGGTGGGTCTGGGAAAAACCAGTAGTATATCTGTGTCTGGTTCCGGGGGGTGGGGACTGCTAGATAGACTGGTGGTCTGAATACCAGCCAGAGTTTGGATCTTTTTGTTGCGTCTCTGACTTGTTTTCTATGGAGATGTCACAGCTCTCTTTATACTCCCCTCAAACTTATGGCCTCTACCCCCACCCTGGAAAGCCCATTTCCCTCTGCGTTCATCTTTCATGAGCCTCATGAAGACAATATATCTCTCGTGGACAATCTCAGACCCCCCCAAATGTACACAAAAATAAACACTCACCCAAGTGCATCTTGAATCACCCATTACTCAGACAGGAAGTTGGAAATGATGGTAGTTTGTAGGTGGTTTCTGGTTATGGAGGTGATGACAGAGACAACTCTTTGTCTGATGCACTAATGGGACTGAACACCCCTGTGTAACATAGAACATGACAATGATGAGAACAATGGCTTTAACCCTACTGGCACCTCTTTGCTTTTAATTTGTCTATAGGTTACTTCCTATTGAAAGCATGTTTTTGTCTAAACAAAATGCTAAAAGTATATATGAATTAACTTCAGTGAAAGTTAAATCAACTTTTCCTCTGGTACAGAACCAGCTTTATATTTTGGAGAGACCGAGTACACAGTTGACGAAAGCGATGGTTATGTGGAGGTGAAGGTGTGGAGGACTGGCACTGATCTTTCAAAGACAGCCACTGTTACAGTTCGGTCCAGGAAGAGTGACCCTGCCTCAGCAGAAGGTAAAGAAAGGAGAGACAAAAAACTAACTTTACAATGTTTGAGGAAAACATCTATCAGTCATTATGATGCATATGGATTTTAAACTATACTTCCTCCCCATCCTTCTTTCTCTGTCACAGCGGGTCTAGACTATGTGGGAATCAGCCGTAACTTGGACTTCGCTCCAGGTGTGACTGTGCAAACTTTCCGTGTGACTATCCTGGATGACCTGGGCCAACCAGAGCTGGAGGGGCCAGAGACGTTTGAGTTGGTGCTGCGTATGCCAATGAACGCAGTTCTTGGGGAGCCTAGCAAGACTGTCATTACCATCAATGACACTGTCACAGATTGTAAGCAATGGTTTGAAAACTTTTATACATCCATAAAACATAGTTTTAAAAGGTATTGCAGTTTTTAAGAGATTAAAGTGATAATTAGATAATAGATAATTTGTGTAAAAGTGCTCATCAAAAAAGATGAGCGGTACTGGATAATTTAATCAACATTAAGTTTTGTGCTGGCAGTGCCCAAAGTCCAGTTTAGGGAGGCGGAGTACAAGGTGGATGAAGCTGATGGAGAGCTGAAGGCAATGGTATATCGTAGTGGTGACATCAGTCAGAGATCCACAGTCCGCTGTTATACACGCCAAGGATCTGCCCAAGTCATGATGGACTATGATGAACGACCCAATACTGATGCGTCCATTATAGTATTTCTACCAGGTCCAACAACCTTTTGTACCATCCTTCAACCTTTTTTACTCTATCCATTTAATTAAATTGTGATTTGCTCACCTTTTGCATGTGTCTAAATGTTTGCAGGCGAGATTGAGAAACCATGTATAGTTACTTTAGTGGATGACTCAGTTCATGAAGAGGATGAGGAATTTCGCCTGGTTTTGGGCACACCAAAGAGCAAATCGCCATATGGAGCTTCAGTAGGGGAACAAAAAGAGACTCTGGTCACCATCACCGACCATAAGGACAGTAAGTGTTCAATGAATACCTTAAGCAACAAACATACAGTAAGCATGAGAGTTAACAAACTCTCCTTAAAGGGACCAATACTTGAACATTAAGGAACACTTCTGTTGTGTGGTTTCGTCTCAGAATCCATTATCAGGTTTGCTGAGATCAAATACAGCATTAAAGAGCCACAAGTTCCTGGGGAGATTGCTGTAGTGAAGATACCTGTCCTGCGACTGGGTGATACCTCCAAGGTCTCTGTGGTTAGAATTCACACCAAGGATGGCTCTGCAACATCAGGAGAAGACTACAATCCCCTTTCTCAAGGTCAGCAGGATGCCCATAAAAACTACTAGCTACAACTACTCCTTTAACATTCAGTAATATTTACAAACGTTATTTTACCATGACCATTATAATGTAACATGTACAAGAGGAATGGAGATTACAGATCACATTCTTTTGATATGTAGAACAGAATACTGTCCTACTGCAAATACCAATTGTGGACATCATTAATTCTGTGGTCTTAGTAGTGACAGGCTATCCTATTTTTGTTCAGCCGGGTCTTCATAGTACTTTGTATGCATGTTATTTCAGATGTGGAGTTTAAAGAGGGTGAGACAGAGCATGTCGTGGAAATCCAGGTTCTTTATGACGGACAAAGAGAAATCCGTGAGGCTTTCACCGTTCACATGAAGCCTGACGAGTACATGGTGGCTGAGATACAGGTCAGAGGCCATAATCCCTATAAATACCCCCCAGTGGCCACATCACACACACACTAGCGTCCCTCTTTTGCTAAAATAGCCATGTGGCAGCTGCCTCTGTCAGCACAACGCAATCACTGTCTCTAGTCTCTTTCAAAGAGTCTACTCGGTGTAAATGGCTCTCGGTGGACACAGTGACAAACTAAAAACAGAGTTATGTATTGAACATGTATACAAACCTCTACAGTCAAGGCCTTAGAGCCATGATTTTTAGTAGGAACTTTACTGACTGGCATTTTAAGATGACAAAAAAATAACATTAGAATTATCCAAACCAGATGTAAACTCACATTTAACATCATTCACACCGAGTTTTGTCTTTTTATTGCACTGTTTTAAGATGCTCTCTTAAAATAAGACTTTCATGTTTCTCATTTTCTGTAGATGAACAAGGCTATCGTGTACATTGAAGAGATGAATAGTGTGGCTGATGTAACCTTCCCAGCTGTACCTCAGGTGGTGTCATTGCTCTTGTATGATGACACGATTCGGGCTAAAGACAATCCCCACCCCCCCACTGGATATCCTGTTGTTTGTGTCACTGTAAGTGACACCAATCATGGGCCCAATTATATACAATTAACCACTTGTGCTTTTTCCTTGACTCTTTTTTTTCTGATTGCCATGTCTATGTTTCACTAGGCCTGCAACCCCAAATATTTTGACTTTGACAAGACTGGCTCCATTTGCTCAGTGGAGAACATCAATGACACACTGACCCAGTACCGGTGGTTAGTTAGTGCCCCAAGTGGGCCAGATGGAGTCACCAGCCCCATGCGGGAAGTGGACACCAACACCTTCTTCACTAACACCAAGTCTATCACCCTTGACTCCATCTATTTTCAGGCTGGCTCCCGCGTGCAATGTGCCGCCAGAGCCATCAACGCCAATGGAGACGCAGGGCTAGAGCTTAGCTCACCCATTGTGGTCATCAGCCGAGAAGAGGGTAAGAATAATCACCACTACAAAGGGATTACTGCTCACTGCTCAAGTATTACTAATACAAAACAACACCAGCAACACATAGGGTTTTGTAAAGCAGTTTGTTTCAGTGATTGCAAAAAGTAATAATTTACAAGATAAATAACACAAATTTTTAGAAAACTATACAGGTTTCCCAACAGGCAAATTGTTAGTAAAGAAGTAATTGGTGAATTTGATGTCATTAGTTGTCTACCGTCCACAGGTCTGTGTCAACCTCGCATACCTGGCACAGTGGGTGCAGAACCATTCTCAGCTAAAATCCGTTACACCGGCCCAGATGACCCTGACTATCCCAATCTGATCAAACTCACTGTCACTATGCCCCACATGGATGGTGAGTGACCACCTCTATCACAAACAATGCAATATTAATGAAATATACACCCAAATGTCAAGAACCGCAGGTCTGAGTTTTGAACCACAGGTCGCAATAATGTCCATCCTTTCTCCTCAGGCATGTTGCCTGTTATCTCCACGCGCCCCATGTCCAACTTTGAGCTAACTCTCAGTCCAGATGGAACACGAGTTGGGAACCACCGTTGTTCTAACCTCCTGGATTTCAATGAGATCCAAACAGCACATGGCTTTATTACTGATGCCACAAAGAACCCAGAGATTATTGGTGAGACTTCACCATACCAGTACAGTGCGGCCATGCGTAGCGCCAATTCCCTACGCTTCTACCGCAACCTCAACCTGGAGGCTTGTCTGTGGGAGTTCAGTAGCTATTATGACATGTCAGAGCTGTTGAATGACTGTGGGGGATCCATTGGCACAGATGGACAGGTAAGGAACTAGTAAAATTTTAACTTGCACTAGGAAATTTAAACGCGTATTCAGTCTGAAATACTATAAACAGCACTTTGTATTATTAAGTGCTAATTTAAAAAATAAATAAAACTCAATCAACTGTCAATTAACACTCAACATCATGTTGTTGCAGACCTTTTATCTTCTGTAAAACATTAAAAACGGTGCATATGCCGTATCCCAGAAAATATATGACAGACTGAAATTTACGCTGTTATTCCCTAAAAATCCATCTTAACGGCCCTTGTCACCATTAGCTTTTCATGTATGTAAAAAATAAGCAGTTTTAACACTTTGGTATAAATACGGTTAACAACAGCTAAACAAAATTACCAAAAAATGACAGGACTTTCATTTTTCAATAATCTACTGAGAAATATCTTTTAACACTTTTCTCTGTACCTTTGTTTATAGGTGCTGAATCTTGTTCAGTCCTACTTAACACTGCGGGTGCCTCTGTTTGTGTCCTATGTCTTCCACTCTCCTGTCGCGGTAGGCGGCTGGCAACATTTTGACCTGCGGTCTGAGCTACGGCTCACCTTTGTGTATGACACTGCCATATTATGGCAAGATGGTATTGGAAGCCCACCAGAGGCTGAACTGCAAGGTATTATTTAAACGGCATCCTGCTAACAATGAGCCTGGGCTGTTTTTGTCATTGAATTATATATCAATCATTATCTACAAATAAATCCAAAGACCTGAAACCTGACTGATGTTATTCTTATTTGTACAATCATTTGTATAGGTGCCATGTATCCTACCAGCATGAGAATCAACGAGGAAGGCCGTCTTGTTGTCAACTTTAAGACTGAGGCTCGATTCAGAGGGCAGTTTGTAATGTCTCATCCAGGTAACCTAAAACACACAGACATGTTCACATGAATGACACTTTTACTGTGCTGTTAAACTGTCTTCCAAAGAGATAAATCTATGGCTATGTTAAAGTTTCATAAAAGCATACTATTGCTATTTCTGCAGTATATAGCATGTGTAATGTGTATTTAAAAGTATCTGTATAAAATGAGAATTTATCTACACATTTCTTAACCTGCCTACCTAACATTTTTTTACACAAACCTGAATTTAAAGTACAAAACTAAACAACATTTTGTTTCCAAAATGATAACTGCATGCCACCCAAGTTTGAACAATGAAGAATTTCTTACACTTGTTAACTTTATTAAAAAGTTTCACTTACTTTTTCACTTACTTACGTTTTAGTAATACTTTCATAACTTTTTTATATAAATGGCAACATTCAGTGCCTGCTGTGAAGTATTCAGTGAGCAAGCATTACATACATATACAATATACACATTACACAATATTACACATCATACAGTATAATGAGTTACATGCACTATTATTCCTAACTAAACCACCTGATCTGGATCGTTCAGCACTGTTTAAAACGAGCTTTATACTGCCATCTTCTGGTGTAAATCTCGTTGTTTAAAAGGCTAATAGACAAGCCAATGTTCAGTGAGCATATGATACTAATAAAACGAACAATAGACATTTTTCTTTAACTGTGAACACATTTACCTTCAATGTTGCCAATCTGGCGATTGTGTAGCTGGATTTAGCGACTTTTCAGACCATCATCGATACTTTAACAAAGCGACACATTTCAGCTTATGACTTTAGCGCACGTGGTTTTATACGCAAGCTGTGTAAGAGAAACTAAGTTTAACTCTCTGATTATTTTCCACGTAAATAAATCGGTTGCTGTTTTTAACTTGTGTTTATAATGTCTTTTCAGATTTGTAAATCAGGTTTTAGCATTAAAACAGCGTCTGTTTCGTTAAGTCACTATAATTCACGCATAAAGGACATAGACGGCAAACGCCGCTTACCTTCAATTCCCGTGTTTTGGGTCGTGCGTTGTGTTTGGCGCGCTTTTGTTTAAAGACGCGGTTGCCATATCAACCGCGAAACTATTTTGTTTATTTATCGGAAATGGCTGTTTTTGTTTTTTTTTCTTGGATATCAACAATTCTGCCAAACCTCACATATTATTTGTTCAAAATCAAAATGTAAATAACAACATTTTTGTGCCCAGCACATATTTGTTTTATTTTCCGTTCATTGTTGTTTTTGCTGTCTAATAAATCACAAAAACATCAAAACAGACAAACAAACAAATCGGACACATGCTCCAGTTTGGGGCTGAATTATTACTATTAGTGTGTGTAAATATTTATAAATATTTTATCTAAATATATTACATTAAATAAATAAATAATATTTTGTCTCATAGTAAAAGATGTTTATGATGTATATGTACTAGAATTAAACTAGAATTAAATAAAATATTTTATGAATATAAGCGATTGACACTATTATTGTGTTGGCTTTCAGGAACCACGTTGTTTTCCATTGTAATGTCAGCTGACCACCCTGGACTCACCTTCACTCTTTCCCTGGTCAGAACCGAACCAACTTACAACCAGCCCATGCAACAATGGAGCTTTGTTTCGGACTTTGCCGTAAGTTAAGTTACATTTTATACCTTTCACTATTTGTTTCACAGCATATAGTGCTGATCACAGCACTGGTTGTGTGTGTGTTAGGTGAGAGACTATTCCGGCACCTATACCGTGAAACTGATCCCATGCAGTGCTTCACCAAACGGGGAGTTCAGCATTCCCCCCGTTTGCCACCCGAGGGAGCCCCTCACCTTCGACATGGACATTCGCTTCCAGCAGGTTGGTTTCGACCCCCAGCATTAACCCTTCAACTCTAAAAAACTAAAAACTGGCCTATTTAAAAACATTAACAGTAATACAATAATGAAGGAATAAGTGAATGTTCATTTACTCCAGTAGTTATATAATGTAAGATATAGGTGTAGCATCTGAAATTCTGTTTTCTCAGGTGAGTGACCCTGTAGCAGCAGAGTTTAGTTTGAATACACAGATGTTCCTGCTGTCAAAGAAGGAGCTGTGGCTGTCTGATGGCTCCATGGGGTTTGGAGAGGGCACGGACACTGCCTTCATGGAAGGTACTAATGTTTTAACTTAATAATGTTAAAAAGACCAGACTTCAACTGAACTGAATTAAAACCTCTTTTCTTTCTCTTCAGGTTCTAATATTTACGGGCGAGTGATGGTGGACCCGGTACAGAACCTGGGAGACTCTTTCTCCTGCAGCATAGAAAAGGTGTTTCTATGTACAGGCACCGACGGCTACGTGCCCAAGTACAACCCTACCAATAAAGAGTACGGATGCCTGGCGGATGCACAATCCCTGCTTTACAGACTTAAGATTCTGGTATGTAAATATTAATCTTATGGTATTTTTGTTGTACCCTTTATGTAAACATTTATAATGAATGGAACAAGATGTCTGTTGATATCAAGTTTTCATAGCTCACACCTGCAGAAGTAAACCACAGGAACCACCTTTTTTGTTTATCTTCAGTTGAAAAACAACCTTATTTAACATATTATATATATTTTAGGACAAAGCCCAGCCAGAAACCCAGGCTACATCCTTTGGAAATGTACAATTTGATGCTACCCTGGCTTTGGATACCCCTGGAGCCCTTCCCTTAGTCCAACAACCTGGATCTGATGGCTTCACCTTATCATCATCTCCGCTTTTCCAGGTCAGAAACTCACCTTTACCAGTCTTACAAAATCTGTATTAAAAACATGAATCAACAGTGTTTATTTGAGGCCTTCATGTTTTAATCTTCAGGTTGCTGCTGGTCGTGAATGGTTCATCCACACCATCTACACGCTCCGCTCTAAAGAAAATGCCAACCGTGGTAAACGAAGCCTTGAGCACCACCATGTTCTATCATCTGCCATTGCTGACCCTGCCACACAAAGCCGTAGTCGTCGTGCAGTACCTGACCCAGAAGTTTTGGACATCGGTGGTGAGAATAACCGTGGCACCAACATCCAACATATTGCCCTGGACCGCTCAAACCGACTGCGGGTGAGCCAACCATGGGGCCGCGAGACTCACCTGGAGCATCCTTTGGTGGAAGGGAGCCTGGGTAAAGGTCCCGGTTCAGATTTCTCTCTACCTACTGGTATGCCCACATTGCTGGGTGTGGCTGGGCTCATACTGCTGGTATGTCTGGTAGTATTGCTGGTGGTTCTCCTCATGCGGCGCAAGAGGAAGGAGCAAAAGCATCCACCTTATTCCACTTCCTCCTGCACAGCCTACAGCAGAGAGGTGGCAGGCATTAGGTACAGTGGGGATAGCTCAGAGGTTTAAACAGCCTGTTGTTTCTAAAACCCTGAAGACATTCATGCCTAAACTAAATGGTGCTTTAAAGCATAGCATAGCTGATGAAATTGAGGACATAGAAAAATTCAATTTGCTGGCAATTTAAGCCTCAGTTACAATGACAAACCCTCACATGTGCAGCTTCTAAACCAACTTAGCTGTGAACTGCTAAATTGTTCATCAAACAGGCAGTGAAGACACCTTTAAAGATCAGGGGTAGCTCTCATAAACCCAGTCAAACAAATGGAGGTTGCTTGTTGAGCTTTGTAGTACTAATGTTACTGTAGTGTGCTTCTATTGGTGGAACCAGAGTTGGCCACAGTAAACCTGTTCCCAGACAAACAGAGTAAATCTGTGCTTTGCTTTTTTAGCTTTGTGAAAATGTATCATTTTAAGTACCCATTTTAAAATTTAAGTTTTATTTTAATTGTAAAAGAAGAATTAAAGGTCACGACTTTGGCATGCATGAAACATTGGCAATGACCTCAATCAGCAGCCTCAGAACGTCCAAACTTTGTACTGAGTGTATTTTTCTAATCACAGTCTAGTTTATCTTCAATATGTATGTCAACCATTCTTAAGTGTGTGTGGGAGATTCATGAGCAATTGAATAGATGCAGGAACTGGTTTCTTTACACATGTAATAAATGTATCTATTTTTATATGTTTCATGACATTAGCTACTGTGTACAAGAGCACAAATCAATGTTCCCACATGGTTGGGTTGCTATGCAAAGGGAGCATGATGTTTAATATTGTTAATTGAAGTTCGTAAATATTCAGAATGTATTATTTTTATACATTTTCAGGACATGTAAAAATGTGGTTCAGAATGACACGTAATTGTGTGTATATAGCTGGTTGTTCGTACCTTGACCCAGTTGCATAAACCTAGCCACTAAGTTAAGACTGTCTTGTATGGTACCGTATGGGTAGCAATATTCAGCTGATAATTTAATATGTAAAATGGCAATGCATTTCTGTATTTTAATTGTGTATGTGCACAATTTGGTGCAAAATGAAACTTCTAATTCAAAAACATAATTTTGTTGATAATTTCTCATTCTTCATTGGTCGTTAAAAATGCAGTAATATTTTCAAATTTTTCAAATTAGTTTGTAATACTAGCCTTAGCAGTTTATGCAACCAGCCATTGGAGTCAAAAGAGTAACAACAAAGGTATTAGTACACCTGATAAAACTTGAAACGTGAGCCACACATTTCAATCATTATTACAGGACATTTTAAATGTTCCTTTCACATGAAATAGCAGGAATTGTTACAGGAATTTATCATGAAACAATATAATCTATTATACTCAGACTAAGGTGCATTTTTGTTTTTTTTTTTGGTTTTACCCCTTTTGATTGTTTATTGTTTAATGCATTTAATAATTATTTTGCAGAGTCCATAGCAGTGGATTAAAAATGTTTCATAAAACATATTTCATTTCCCTTAAACATTTATATACAGTGTTTTTTATGTGCCTTGTGTAAAAGCTAAACTTTAACATCACAGCACAAAACCTACATCACAAACAGTCAATATCAGTTAATACACAATTATCCGTGTGTTTGAGGATAATGCCATTTTATCACGAGCTCAAGTGTTACAGGATTTTGTTGTACTTAATTCAAAGTAATGTATCATTCATTATCTGTTGGCTGTAAGACTTCTTGTGCATTTTAGCTAAGGGAGTTTCAACTTAAACACAAATTAAGATACTTGTTTCATTATAAAGTGCCTTTAAAGATAAATAAATGTCATCTATTATAACCTGTGATGAGTTTTGTCTGTTGTTGCATCACATGCACAATCAGTGAATTGTGATGATTACAAATGCAAACTTAGCAGCTTAGTTTCACTTGCATACAGGAAAAGCTGCTAAACACATGTAGGGCTTAAGAACAGGTTAAAGGTAATACTGTCCTTATAACACCTAAATTTGAATAATTGAAAGTGCTCAAAAACTCAAAAACACCAACAGTGATTTTCCTAAAGTATCATTTTTATTGAGTTTATTTTAAAATGTACATTTCGTTTGGATTCATTAAAAAAAGATATAAAGCATCAGGGTCTGAGGACTTTTAAAGAAACAGACAGTTTTGAGTAGAAGGGAAATAATATAGGCACAGCTTTGAATCAAAAGACATGCTTGAAAAGCCTGTATAGATTATATACAGCTAAAGCCACATATGGTGTTGCAACACATCAACTGTGTCTTCTTGGCTTAAGGACAGTAGTTAGTAGAGCTATTTTTGCACACACACAATAAAGTTCTATTCGGATGTATTCTGAATAAATGTATTTTGACATGAGCTAAACCACTGAATGGATCATATTTACAACATTCAAAAAGGTTGCAACGATAAGGCAATTCGTTTCTGAGAACTGAGGAACTCCCTCTGAAATAAATTATCAAAGTGGTAATAAACTGCACTAAGACACCAGTCAAAAAGCAAATGCGAATTAAATTCCTGAAACTACCTGTCTGGCTTTTCTCTTGCCCTCTTTGAAGTCATCTTACACACCACGAAGCCGATACTATCTTACCAAAGGTTTCAAAAGCAATAACCAAAGGTTTCTATGAGAACGTGTGAATTGCAATACTAATGCCACAGTCGCAAAATAAAATAAATGAAATCTTTTAGAGAGTACCTGACCTTGGCGCTTCTGTAAATTGATACCTTGAATTAAAGAAAACAAAGAGAAAAACAAAACGTACAACAAACAAACAAAAAGACAGAGAAGTTCTCTGTTAAAAACTATCACAGTTCTTAATTCCACCAATAACATTTCATAGTTTCTGACATCATCTCAGACCGTGTAGACTTCTATCCTGCAGAATCCACACTTTAGCCTTACATACCAGATATTACATACAAATAAAGGACACTTTTATTCATGTACATAACACTTTATACAGTCTGTCTGCTGTCTTAAATGCAAATGAAATTAATTTTCAAACAAACTCTTACATCATTTCCTGCTCAGGCAATTCAAAACCTTTTGATTGCACAACTGAATTACACTTAAGGCCCAAAAAAATGGAAAAACGAAACCTGGATGTTCACAGGTTTCAGATTATTATGGAACTTGAAAACAGAATGGCTCCTTAAAACATTACACAGAATCCACTGTGGCAGTTTTGTGAACATGTTAATATGAAGGAGTAAAACAACTATAGTTGTTCAAAACTGTGCTTTAATACCACAACATTGAGGGGGTAGTAATTTAATATCAGAAACTGTCCGAGTGGGGAGTAGGGCAGTGTGTAGTCTTATAGTATGAATAATGCTTTTCTGTTTGCAAACTTCTCCAGGCCTTCAGTCCTTTAGCCCCTGTGCACATTACAGTCCATCCTACAAAGAGTCTGTCAGCTTATACATGAGGTTCCCTCAGATCAGCTCCTCCCCAGCAGTGGGTGCTGTCATCTAGCAGGAAGCAGTGTAAACTAGCTGATCTGGGAGCTGTGACCTAGGCGCCGTCCCACAGCTGTATCTAAAATCGAACACGGAGGCAGAAATGGAGGAGTTCCTCAGCCGACCTCGAGTCCCAATAAAGTGGAGAGGAGGGAAGGGTTGGGTGTCATTTAGCCCCTTTGGTGGGGGTGTCTGTCTCTGTCGACTGCCGCCCATCACTCCACGCCTCACGTGTGCTCTTGAGGGCTTGTGTCCGTTGTTGATCCACCACCACGTAGTCGACCCTCTCATCTGACGCTGAAATGCCAGTGCCGTTACTCTTCTTCTGCATGGTGGAAATAAGAAAAAATAGTTAAAAAAAAAAAGAATTAATGTAAAATATTGTCAAAATGTTGGACAATATTGGCCCCGCCTATCAATGATAATATTAGGCTTATTAAACTAACTTAAATTATTAAATTAAACTTTGTTCTTTACCAATTCAAATAATTATACAGTCCAACGTGTCAACATGAATTATTATGCCTCCAGTCTTTAAAACAACAAAGCTTTTGATATTTTATTTCATTTAAAATATTACAGCTGTGAAGTACTGGAAAAAAAACTTTAAGGCACTAAGGATGACTTAAATTACAACTTCCTCTTAGTGGGAATCCACAAGTATTTCACACATAAACCTGCACTTTTTTCAATCAATACATTAATTAATAAAGGTATAGCCATTGTCCCTAATAATGTTCTGTTGGGCCTTACATTGCGAGGAGGAGTTGATTTTGGGTCCAGGTCTAGGTCCAGATACTCCACCTGGCCGTCCCCTTTGGGCTTCACCATGGGACTGCCACCTCCATCAGCATTCATTGGTGCAACAAGCTTCATGTTCTGACAAACAAACACCAAACATCAGAAAACAAGCAAAACAATATGGCAGGTACCACATGTAAACAGTCAATGATGCAGTCAGAATTAGTTTATATATGATTTATTCTACTGACATATTAATTTATGACACTGCTAGGTGATGTAAGTAAACAGACTAAGAATTTTTAAATAACTAGTCTATTAATCACTAGCACAACATTAATTTTACTCACTGAACTGGTACCAAGTTACAGTGTATCTACAAAATATGCAGAGGGAAACAGGTCTTGGGTTTCAGAACTTAAAATCTGAGCGGTTCCTAATTAACTCATTAATAATCATTCCTGCTTATTCTAAATACTGTTCCGTTAGTTCAACCGGATTCTGTTAAAACAACCTCATCCACTGCAAATGTAAATTTGACTTCTATAACTGTTGTCTGAAAGGTTTTTTAATCGTAAGTCAAAAAACCAAACAAAGCCTCTTTCTCTCTGCATGACTCACTCAATATAAACAACATTACCAAAAAACGTCAGCTAAAATCCTCCATCAAATGGTGTTTATACCAATACACAGTTAAATGGCTGTAGTAATAAAATCTAGTGCTGTTTTTGCTTCAATAGTCTCAAGGTATTAAACCACTTATGCCGTTTGAAGACACATCCACAGAGTGGATGTTACATTGAACAACCCCCGCTCACCTCCTCCAAGTGATCTAGCCCTGACACTTCTCTCTTTATAGGAGTGATGGGAACTGTACAGTAGAAGGACTCCTCTCTACAGATTGGAAGTACATGGAGGAGAAAAATCAAAGAGGAAACGGGAAACAAATGGCAAAGCAGAGAAACCAGAAGTGCAGAATACAGATGAGAACTGACAAAAAGCTGCCAGATAAAAGACCAAGACACAATGCAAAAAAGACCAAGTGCACAAAATGCAGTCTGTTAGTTCGGTTATGCAATATTTTCTGACATGCATTCACTGGTTGGCAAGACAACTTGTAAGAAATCAAAACAAGCCATGCATTCACTTCATATTATGAAAAAGGTCCGTTAACATAAGAAATAATCTTAATAAAACAAACAAACAAGCAAACAAAAATGTGCAAATATAGAAGCCCTATATCTTCAGGTGAAACCATAAAGCCTGAGAGACATGGAAGACGCAGCAGAAAAGGGGGTAATGGAGAAAAACCCAGAGAATAATGGAAAGTGAAAGAAAAACGGCGAGGGTCCTTCTATTCAACTGTTACCTGCCCACTTCCTGCACATCTGTAATCCTACAAATAATCTTGTTGTAGGTAGAAACACTGTGCTAATCTTGTAAAACAATCCTGAGTTAGAAAATAATGTATGTAGAAGTATTATTATATCTAACATCTCAATTATGAAGGAACTAAGAATAGTCAAAGCCATTTAATCTGTCTTTTTTACTGTTAGTATATTTGTAATATGTGTATCTAGATAAATAAATAGAAACCAGGATGCTGATTGGTCAAAATCTGCCCTTTACATGTCATGTAATGATTTAAATAGAAAAATATTTATCTTTCAGTCCCTAATGTTTTTATTGTGGTAAAACCAAGGACTCACACTAAATAAAATTAATATATTGTATCTTTAGTTTCCAATCCTGACTGCATATATTAGGAAATATTGGAGTGGAACAGTAGCTGTGGTGTTGGTTTTACATACTGGGTCATCTGCAGACATATTAGCGTGTTGCATGGTTACATAATTCTCATCACAGTCCTCAGAGTCGGTGCTGGAGGCAGTGCTATGACCCGAGGGTGGTCTGGGAGGCATGGGAAACCTAGAGGGGCTGAGCAGCAGGACAACGTTTACCATGCCGCTCACACAAACACACATACACACACACACACATACATACATCCAAACACACACAACAGCATCACAAACTCTCACTGTCTGGATTAATACACAGTCTAAGCTGATCCTCAACGGCTGACTGGCTGACCGACAGCATGTCACATTTCTCACTCACATTCACTTTAAAACTGCCAAGTACATATGCAACATAACACAGTTACTATTATGGGATGTTAGGTAGTGATGAGAGTCAAATACCTGAACACAGTTTATTATTTAACTATCATCATTATCATTTCTACATTGAGTTAGAACAACACTACCAGAATGCATGAATGATTAGTTATGTAGCCTGTGGAGTCTGTTGTGTGGAGGCCATGCAGAAACATGCCTAATCTGTGATCTGTTTCAGCTAACACTTACTCCCTGGTGAAGGACCTGGTAACAGGTGAACGAACTGGTGCCGTAAACTCCTCCCACTCAGACACAGGCTTGATCTCCAAAGGGGCCGGCTTAACTGAAAGAGAGGCATCATTTCAATGAAAAACATTCAGAATGTTAAAAACAAGATAACACCACCCAGGGATCTGACCTAATGCATTTAAATAGTATTATAAACAAGACCAAACTGCTTTTTGAAACGTAAAGTAAATTCAAGTAATTCAAGTTGTAAAGTAAATTCAAGTAATTCAAGTAACACAGTTACACTTGCAGCTGTATCGGCGTTGAGACCAATTGCCTTAATTTAGATTTATTGCATGAATAGCTTAAATAATTGTGCCAGAACACAGATGGCTCTGACATTTATAAAGGTTTAAAACATTTTTATGTGACTGGAGTCTAAAACATTGGGAAATTCCATATGCAGTTAACAGTAGTTGGCCAATAGAGGGCAACATCTACCATTTCTACTGACCCTCAGTCACAGATTTGTAAATACTGTGGGACAAGTATGTGCCAATATATTTTGTTCCTTTTGTTAATATACAGACTTGGATAAATGAAAAACAGGACCATGTGAACTGAAATCACCCTTAAGGGACAACTGCAAAAACCAAGGATACTGTTCCATAAAGAGCAAAATTGGAGTGATAATCACACACATCTCTGCTCCACCCCCTCTCGTTTTAACAGCATCTGATTCAGTTCTCGCAGCTGGCTGATACTCTGCTGAGCTGAGAAGCGCCCAATCTGGCAACCGAGGAGTAGCTGTGACTGGCTGAAACGTTCACCAGCTGGTGCCAGTGTGTGAGGGAAGAGAGCACAGACTGGTAACGCATTTCAAAGCCCTAACTGAACTCTCTGGGCACATTTTATGGCTTGAGGGAATTCACAACAAATTCATAAAAACAAATCCATAGTTTTAATCCACAGCAACAGCCACAGACAGTCTGGAGCTCATTACCAGTAACAATTCTAACTGTCTGATAACACCACAACAATGTGCAAAATCTTAAACTTGCAAGTGCAAATGTATTAAGCTGTGATGTAAAACACAGCAGACAGGCAAAAATGTAAGTAAATTTCATAAGAAGTCTTTCAAATATAGAAGAGGGGAGGCATGGGGCTGGTATAAGGTCAATATCAACACCCCCATATTATTAAAACTGCATTTTATTTTTGCAATTTATATACTGCTTCTGAAAACACATATGTATAGAACATACATGTCATGGATCACTGGACCCGGATTACCAGGCCAACCATTATCCCTTTGTACACAAGTTTGTGCATCCACACCAATAGGTGTCAGTATATGGTCCATGACCACTCTTATGTTGTGCAAAATATCAATAAGAACCAGGGAAACATGTCTTCTGCAGAGGTAGTTCCTAAATCTCTAAAAAACAGAAAGTGACTGAACTTAGTTGAAAGACAAATTCTGTAACTGCACCTCAAGTAATGAAAAAGTTACAGGTGTAACCATCCCTCGAACCTCAAGGGGGTGGGGAGCTACCATGAGAGAAAAGGGAGCAAGGAAACAGGAATGCACAAATAAGAATTGAAAAGTACCCCAAGGAATGTATCTTAATTTTCATACCCTTGTTACTCATGTTACTCAACATTTCATGACTGACACACTAATGCATTAAAGTGTTAAGCTTTTTTGAGAAAACATTTAGCTGCCCGCAGTCAGTCCTTTTCAATACAACACAAAAATGTTTACAAGTGTAAAAATGTCAGTTATTTTGCTATAGCTGACCAACCACGTGTGTAACAAGTCCAAGTGTCTTCAAAGGGACTGCAATCTATGCACACAACACAGACAACACACATACAACAGCATCAGTGCTGTCCTACTAAGACAAAATACCTTAACTGAGATAAAAAAAACACTTCTGTATTTTTCAGGATATTTTTCTGTATTTGTCAGGACAATAAGGTAACTTTAAAGTCATTTTTCTTCATTTCACACTTCAGGTCTTTTGTCTTAGTAGGGCAGAGTAGCCCTAAGCAAATTTGTCTCCACACACAGCAGGTAAGTAAAATGTAATTCTATTATATTCATACTTTATGATTCCCTGAAAGTCCTGCTGTCTGACATGCAATGAATTCCACAGTTTTGTTTAATAAAATACTTCACTGGATTTCTTCTTTTACACGTGTTTTATACAAAAGGAGCTTGTTCAATCTTTCAGAAGATTATACCTCAGAGCTGAGGAGTTACAAAAAAGTAGCATTTTGTCGAGGTACGTACCCTTACGTCGTCTTGAGAATTCACCTATGGTTTGGGAGTCGGTTCGCTCAAGACCGACTGCTCTGTTTATTTTAGGGCTCTGACCTAAATTGGTGAGAGAAAACTTGTTTGTTACATGGCTTCTTTGAAAGAACTGGCATCTTTTTTGGTCCTCTAAACCTCACACCCATGCAAAACAGGAAAATCACAGCCACCTCCATTACTTTCATCTTCTCGTTCGCCACACAGATACGTGTTGGGCTGCTGCCATAGCAACAACTCTTCATGCATTTAAGACATGCAACGAACAAGGTTTACCCAGAAAGACGGACGGGCGAGACATGCACAGGGTTAAACAGACAAACGTGGGTGAGTACAGAATTCACACCAACCGACGACTCGAGAGCGTGTGGCTCAGCCAGACAGCAGGGTTCAGCGATGTCAGAAATATTTTAAAATTAAACTGACTTTTTCTGCCAGCATGTTCATGTAGCCACAACAAGAAAATGCCACACATCAACAGCAATACTGGCTACACGCCAACAACACAGACCTAGTACAAACCAGCTGAATATTACAAATTACTTTCACTTTGAAGGACAGGTAAACAGTCAGAAAGACACCAAAGAGAACAAAGACAACAATTTGAAGGAAGCAGCCACTGGAATGATAATGAGAGAGAACACCAACACAAATACCCAAGAACTGCAGATAAAAAGCCACCAAAGCCATTTAAATTTCACTGTTTTCAGCACAAGCTTGCACATACAAAACAACACAACAAACATCATTAAAAACACCAGCACTGAAAAGTGATGAGTGAAGGGTAAGTTGTGTTCGGCCCATGGTTAGAGAAAAGTGGCTGTGCACTGTAATGGATTTGAAAGAAGAACAGTTTATTTATTCTGCATACATTACAAGGCCATTTGTATAAGGACAGTTTAAGATCATACAGGTTCATTTCATAATAGGGAGATTGTTGCTATCATAGCCATTCTTCTGAGAAGACTTTACACCCAAACGTTCTACTAGATGTTGAAACAGTGTTGTTGGGTTATGGGCCCGGCTCTGAAGTACCATTATTCCCAAAATGTTTGTGTATGGAACCTGCAAGCTAGAACAGCCCCACCCACTGACTATATGGGGGTGTCCACATACATTTGGCCATGTAGTGCATCTCCTGTCTTCTTCTGTAGTGCATAGACATCAGTCGTCTCAGAAACATTAACACGTAACTGAAAATACAAAATGGTTTCAGATGAGAGCAGCGCTGCCGCCCTTAATGTTTAGATCAATAATGCTGTCTCGGACGGCTGCTGATGTTCTGCCCGCTTGTGCAACTTTCAGTGCATCCCTCTTTTCTCCCAGACCAGATTGAAATTCCCCTCGCAGGTCCGGCCATCAAAGGGGTCTTTCATTAAAGCACAATGGGGACAGAGGTGACCGCTCTAGGCTAACAGTGCAGACAGGCTCCCTCATACCCAGGGCTCTGAACAATAGCCGCTTTCATTTGTGAGGTCACATGCTAGCGATTAAAAAGCAAAGGGCACCAAAAAAGCGGTGCGGGCTAGGTCGCTAAACAAGGTCTGTAATGTGAGTTATGATCTGACGAGGATGGGCAAAGTGCACTGAGAATGAAACTGACTAATGGCAGTGCACTGTTTGTTAGTAATGGAAGAATTGCATGCTACGATGATGCATCATACGCATGGGCCAGTACTTGTTAGTAAGAAAGGTTGTAAGGAGCATTGCTGTGCTGAAAAGATGCAGGCAGAATTTTCAAAGACATCTACACAATTCCATATCCCACTTTTATCAATAATCAACATTCACCTTTACGGTCAGGTTTGAGGTTTCGGTCAATGGGTGGCGGCTGGCATTCAGTTATGTGCATTGGTCTCCGTGGTGGGGTCTTGGGACTGGAGCGGAAGCCCATGTGGGCTGGAGGAGGCACCTGCTTTCCAAGGGAGGAGAACTCCACTGTGCCTGGTGTCATGGGGACATAGTTGGCCTCCTGGATGGGTTCAGAAAGACTGCCGGAACGATGATGGGATGAAGAGTGGACGCTCATCGGTACATAGTTTTCATCCACCTCCTCAGTGGAGACGTTTCCTACGGGCACCATGCCTTTATTCTTCTACAAATAAGAAAAGAAATTATCAGTGGTACCTCAAACACAATTCTGCACTACTACAAAATGACTGAATATGTAGATTTTAGAGTTTAATATGTAGTTTAAAAAAGAAACTTACCATATAAGTATTGAAGCTTTCATTAAAATCGAAGGAGCAATTTTTGTCTGAAGGGAAGGGGCGGGGAATATCATAGCAGTCTTGGGATCCAAAATCTATTAAATAAATGCATCAATAAACAAATATTAAACAATCAATAACATCCTGTAATAGAAATTGTTAGAAGTAATAACATGTCAAATCTCACATAATACCATCAAACAACACTAGAGGGACCCACTTATGACTACAAGACCCTGCAGCAAAAACAGCTTTCATGTTCAATGAAAACATCCTGAGACAATGACTTCCCAAACAATAAATAACCAAAATCAGGATTTTTATCACGATCTTTAGGGAACAGTGGGTCTTATTTTAGAGCTTTCTTATGTACACAATCTTGCACACGAAAAAGGAAACCAGGGGAATAAAATGAAAATAAATACAAAGCTGTAGTTGCTACTTCAAAACAATGTGATCCATGTATTATGTGCTCAACATATTTTTGGCTTATATACAAGTTAAATTAATTTAGAAAATCAGGTTTATACAGCAAAGAGAAGCTGTCACATCTATAAGTTTACAAAAAAGATGTTTAAGCTCATTTAAGGTGTGAATTTGAGGCCGTTCCCTATAGTACTTCAGAAAAACACGCTGCTCCTGTCAGACAAAGGGCAGCTCACACTTGCTCTACCAAGCTACAGGAAGCTACCTCTCATTTATGCAAATCATGGGACTTGTGGATTCAAACTGGTGAATTTCACAGTGGCTTGTTTTCTTGGCATTTTACAGGTACATTTAAGTATCTTGTCGTAGCTGAATTGGATTGAGGACCAGCCTACAATAACAAGTTTGGTTCCATACTCTGCATTCATAATTAAACTTCTGTGGTATTTATACTGGTTTGTATTGTTGCTGAACTTTTAACAACGTAGCTGAAACTGCACAGGTGAGTGAGATTATTAATAAAGCTCTACCTCTACGCAGACGAGAGGAATCCACTGTACCAATAGTGTTGCTCCTCAGTGCTTTGTTCCCTCCTGAACCAGACGGCACACAGTAATTCCCATCGGTCTCGGACACTGACCGTGGTACCACATAAGTGTCCGTGGGCGACCGTTCAGGCGGAATCGTTCCTGTGGTTAGCGAAGGCTTTGGTGGACGAGGAGGCGGTACCACATCTGTGGCCCCGGAAACAGGCTCCACCCCGGCTGTACGCGGAACCTGGTAGGTGCAGTTGCTTCCGGGTGTGGGTGGAATATCGTAGCTGACCGACATGTTCCTGAACTGGGCCTCTAAGGAGGGTTTGCGAGCGGGTGTGTTAAACACGTAGAGTTCACCAAGCTCGCCCTCGGGCGCAGGGGGCGAGGATGCCGACTTGGGCAGCAGCACAGTGTCCTGAGAGTAACTCCGTGGCAGGTGGTATAGGCCCTGCGAATCGGCCGACAAAGACTGTCCGCGTGAAGGAGGAGAGTCGTAGAACCCAGTGGCATGATGGGAAGGGAAGAAGCCATTGACAGAGGCATGCTTGGCAGAGGAAGCAGAGGTGGGCGTGTAGTGAGAAGGGAGGTTGTCGTTACAGTCGGGTTCAGAGGAGGTAGACTTGGAGCAGTCGCCATGAGCCCTACAGAGATGACCGGACACATGAGATTATTAGTCATACAAATAGAAATGCCAGCTGTGTTCACAAACAACACATTTTAGCACTATGCTAGTACAATATGCACACTAATCATGTCACCATGCTGCCTGCAAGTAAGTCTCATAACAGTTGTTAAAAAACTCGATATATATTAGTCATACGCTTAGCCCCAAACGCAACCATGTACACATCAAAACTTAAAAATTCTTGTTTAATCACTCCAAGTTTAAAAAAAAGAAATTATTAAATTATTTAACAGAAGTTTAAAAATCACAGTTAAAGTTAATGCTGTCAGTGTGAAAACAGATTTATTCAAGTAGATATAACAGTATTGGGCTGCTGATGTTTGTGTAGTTTAGTGTTCACATCATTCTTCACACTGGTTTTCTCCACTCACTGACTGTCAGGAGGAGCGCGCCGGGTCTCACACTCCTCCAGGAGCAGGTATTCCTGCTCCTCCTCTACGGCAAGAGGAGCTACTGGACTACACCAGACACAAGTACACACACAATAAGAACCTAATTCAGGTTTACACCCATAACCCAAGAATTCTGAATCTGGTTTTAACTACAAAATTCAATCCAAAATGTTTTGCATATTACATAACCATGTAGCAAAACTTGCTGTTAATAATAACGATAATCCAGTTAATTATTTATTAATTAAAGGTACTTATTTAACAACTTTGTTTTCAACCAAAATGTCTATTGAATTATTTTGGTTAGGTAATTATCTAACCAAGATAATTCATAACAAACGGCATTGTTATGCCGTTTCATAACATTCATAACATTCCTCACACTAAATAGCCATTTAAATTAAAAAGATTTGAAACAATATTATATACAACTACAAATAAAACTTTAATATATAATATATATTTTTGTACATATGATTTGAAAAGCTCAAGTTTAAACCTGTGGTAAAAAAAATGTGCCTTTTTATTTTTATGTGGTGGTACAATTCCACACACAAAACACACCGTCATACAGCCCGTCCCTACAACTTAGTTTATCCTCTTCATAACTAGTAGGCAAACCCTCACTTTAACCAGTTAAACAAATCTCTTCGCTCCGTGTGTTTCACCTGTTGGGCTCAGGTTTCTTGCTCTCACAGTTGACCAGCCATAGGTAGTCCTGAGGCTCATCCAGACTAGAGGAAGACTCCAGGTGTCTGACGCTGACAGGCTGGTAGGGAGGGGGCACATTAGACAGTGCAGAAGCCCCCGCCACTCCTCCCAGCCCTGCATTTGGGGCCACATCCACCACCAGGCCTCCTGCCACACCGGCTTGGTGAGAGACTTTTGCCGAGTCTGTAGGGAGAACAAAAAAAGGAGACCAGATTTACATTTAGCAACTAAATCAAAACCTGAGACCAAAGATCAATGTGTGTCACTGTTTAAATGTTCAAAAACATATTGAAATCGTCTTTGAACAAACCAATTACATTTTAAAGAGCCAAGATGTCTCCTCAGTCTGAGTTCTGGTAAGTTGCACAGGTAAGTGTATTGAGGAAAAGGTGTATGTGCTTATTGAGAGTACAAAGCACAGTAGTAACACTATAAAGGTAAAAATGTGTTAACAAATGATATGTGGTGACCACAGTTCTGGAGTTCTGGAATTCATGAATGACATTAATAAACCCTTAAATGTTAATTTTGTTCAATGTATCTGTGCATGACTTTGAAAGTTTCATGATGCATCAAGTATAAAAGGAATAATGTAGAACTATAGATAACTGATCTATACATAAACATCTATGAGAAATATAGATAAAACAGAGGCAATCTGTAGCCTTTATATGTTGAAGCTCTTGACCAAAATGCCTCCTCAATTAATGTAGATTATGTTTCATTACAGGGTAAGCAGAAATGTTTGTAAAGGAAAGGATCAAGTTAAGGCCAGACACCTACACAGGCTGTGTGAAAGTACAGAACTGTGTAAAGAGAACACAAGATCCCTGAACACAAGATGTTAATGAAAGTGCCACTAATCCAGTCTCGGTTATGTGTGTTTTTGTCTAGTCTTTTAAAAGAACCTTTGACTTTATTTTTATTTCTGTATCTCTTCGAACAGTCTCCTCTCAAGGTCAGAGAAGTGTGACTAACTGGGTGATTGTGCACGTTTTCCTACAAAACTCTCTTCAACTCTGCATTCAGTTATTCATTAAAATGCACACAAACACATCACTTGCGCGCACACACATTGACACACACACCCACTCACTGGTGCATTAGACTCTTTAAGTGCAGGCGGCTCAAGGCTGTCAGGGCCACTTTGTTTCCCTCGGTCCCTTCACTTTTTTCCCCCATTTTCCTCTCTTCCTCATTCTCTCTCAACTCCCCCCCACACTTGTTTGCCTGATGCTGATTCATCCAAGCCCTGGAAAATCCCCCCTGCATACTTGTATTCTCAGTTAATGACGGTGCCTAATAATGGCGGGAAAAAATGCCTGTCAAAACATACAAAACTGATTGTCTGATACAATCTCATTCAGCAAAATTGAAACTTGCATTAAACTTGCATTTTAAAATGTTATTTAATAACTGCCAATATTAAAGCTTTATAATGTAATTGTTGTTTTAATGTACAATAAAGAAGGGTATGATTAAATATTGCTACACTAAAAAACGTCTAACATTGCTTAAGTTCTTACATTAATTTACATCGTGATTACTGCAATGATTTTGATGATTTTAATTACATTTATACCTAAATATTAAATACCAAAATACCTCAAATTTATACCTATAAAAAATTATTAAAAAAAACAGTAGATTTCACAATCCTGATAAGAAACAATGGCGGTCTTGGTGGTGGACTTTTCCAGAAATCACTTTCCCTGCCTCCAACTATTATATTAGCAAACGCTTAAAAAAATGAAGGTCTAATGCACAACTACAAGCTATGACCGCAGCAGTAGCTCAAATATAAGTGATTTCTTAGT
The DNA here is from genome assembly GCA_036877545.1 of Yasuhikotakia modesta. Classification (NCBI taxonomy): domain Eukaryota; kingdom Metazoa; phylum Chordata; class Actinopteri; order Cypriniformes; family Botiidae; genus Yasuhikotakia; species Yasuhikotakia modesta. The sequence continues at coordinate 38,096 of JBAJNP010000162.1, read as the reverse complement.
GGAAACCAACCTCAGCATTGATTCCCACAACAGCTTCTCAGACTTACCTTCTGTATCAGTAGGGTTGAAGCCACAGATATCACAAATGCAGCGCACCCACTTGTTCATCTCCTCTTCAGCGTCGGCCACCAGGTAGAAGACCCGGTCGATGGTCTTGATGTCAAAGATGAAGCTGTGCTCCAGGTCCTTCTTGTTGAAGGTGAGACCGGCGTCCACCTGCTCGCACAGATTCAGATCAATCACGCGGATGGGCTTCTTAGTATGGTCATTCTTGTAATACTCCAGCACGTCTGGGTCTCCTGTCAGCCTCCCACTGCGAAGAACAAACCATCGCTTCTTCCATGCCTGAAAAACAGAGAGGAACCCCATGATTTATGTCGTATGTACCGAGACGCATTCACAAAGTCACATGACTGGGTGGAGAAGCTACGTATAGATCAGGAGAATTGCTCGATAGCTCTAAACGGCTTATCTTAGTAATACGCAACACAGTTTCTTTAAGGGAGTCAGGGCTGTCGGCAGCCATCTTGGTAACACCAATTGTCAGCTTTTTTTCATGTCATAAATAGACGGATTGTTAAAATTGACAAAAAAAATGTTAACAGCAAAAAATGAAAACAACTGTATTACAAATAGCCCTAGCTCAATCTACACAGATAAAACAAGCTTTAGGCTGAGTCAGTTGACACACCAGCATAACTAAGAGTAAATAATCAGGCAATAACTAACATAAAATGTGTTGGCCTTTTTAAACAGTAAGGCAAGACATTCATTGTTATGACTTCTCAATCTCCCAGTCCTATAATCACTGCAGACTATTGTGTGGCATTTGATCCTGTTGATCCTGCCCCATGCAGCGGACACTGCGGGTTCTGACCAGCTTCCTCTGGCCAGACTCCACTTAAAACTCTGCCTGGAGATATTGGCTAAAATCTCTGCAAACAGGCTTTGGTGTAAAACACCCCCCTCACCCCCCAAACACACACACAGCCCAAAAGCATGTGAGGCACTCAGGCTAAACTAGGTAATTGACAATTACAGCTTGAAAATGTTTCTCCCATTTAAAATGGAGAAAATGCAAATGTATCTTTTGCATAAAAACTTTAAACTGTCACAGACAGAGACAAAGTGATGGAGGGTAGCAGGGTTCAGCGTTTTAAATCTTCCTAAACCTTCTGCCAGTATGGTGGATGGAAGACATAATGAAACGAAAATATGAGGAAAACATTATGCGACAAGTAGGGAAAGAACAGGAGGGCAGTGTGTGACAATACATTTATACAAACTGAGAGATAGATTGAACAAAACGAATAGCAAAATCTACAGACAGCAGGTCATTATCACAAAATAAACACTGACAGGGTAACCGGGGCAGAGGGGTCTTATAACACTCTGGGCTTTGTTAAATACATGCACATTAAATATAGATGAGTGTAAATTACTTTTGTATTAGCTTAAAGCTTCCACTAAGAAAAATGGGCCATTACAACATAGAAAACATTTTGCCCAGCAACATTACTACAAGCAACATTACATATTCCTATTATTAAATCTGCAAGCTACATTAGTTTTTCAATTTACTTGTTAACTAACATACAATGTACCATAAGATTTTATGCTCACAATACAATACAATACATAATACTAATACAAGTTCTCTCAAGTCAACTTAATATATAAATTGCGACAAAATAACTTGCAATAGTATGAAGACCATGAAGTGATATTAGTAACAAAAATATATGTTACCATTAGCAACAGTGTACCCTAACATACAAAAGTGTTGTTTGACCGTTTATTGGCATGGCTGACCAATCAATCAAGCATTTCAAGTTGTATTAATTGCTTGTATTGCAATAGCTAAACTTTAAAAAACCTAAATGTTTCAAAATACGCTATCACTGTGGGTATTCAGTAGTGCTCCGATATCCCCAAACTTCCGACCACTTTGGCATAAACAGGATAAAGAAATAGATCACAGACTCCTATCACTGAATGTTTAGGAGTCTGCCGGGAATGTTTAATCCGTGTTGTTGTTGTTTATATTTTACCATGAGGTTTGAAGGGGATTAACAATGCTGTACTTTACCCCCTCTCCCCCTCAGCTGTTTTCCATCCACAGGGTTCTCTTTGTTAGAGAGCCAAGCTCTGGCCCTCTGGATATCACCACACTGCACTGCAACACAAGAGGCAACAGCCCCACCATGCCAAACACACAGACACACACAACATGACACTCAACAACTGATCAGCACCACACACCTGACTACGTGACGTGACCTAAATTTCCCCATGAAGTCTCCAGTATATGTCTCCCATAACAGTTCTATAAAAGTCACTGCAAAACACAGATTAAAAGATAAAAGGGTCTTAAGTCATTAGAAGGAGTCTGACAGCACAAGCTTTACAATTAACAGCATGGGCTTTGTTTGTCTGCTGTGGATAAATCGACACAGAGGCCTCTTAGATGCTAACTGCCGCTTCAAAACAAAGCACTCGCAGCTCAAATAACATAGATACATAGTGTGTGCATGCGTAGGTTTACTGGCAGGAGACAAACCCAGCTAACCTGCTAAGCAGATCGTCTTACGTCGGTAAAGTGGCGAACAGAAGCTCATGCTGAGAGAAGCTTTGGTGAGCGTTGAGGATAAATGTAGAGTCATCAAAGTAGAATGCTGAGAAGGTTTAATGCAACAACACAATAGTCCCGTTTTATAAATGTCAGCATTCAAAACAAATGTGTTCATGCCATATGGTTTTAAAATATTAGGACAGGAGGTGCATGAGAACTTTAAGCTGTGGGAGCTGCAGTAGAAAACTCTAGAAGAGAGGTGTTAAACTAGTTTCATTTTGGAGAATGACGTCTTTATTTTTGAATAAAGTGGCCAAGACTGAGAGACAAGCACCACTCTTCAGTTTGTCCATACTCATCTTATCTCTCTGTCTCTCTTTCTCTCTGTCTCACACACACACACACACACTGGTATCTATACGACACACTCGTCTTTGTCAGTAAAGTTCAATGTCCCCAGACAAAAACACTCCCACATGACACCAATCCAACCTCCAACTTTAGTTTTATGAAACATCAACCCTACCTTGAGTCCGGGCTCCTGAATGCAGTTCAGACACAGAGCGTGTTTAGCCACCTGTTGTGAGGGTTTGTTCCATTCTGTTTGATGACAGAAAGCCAAGAACAGCTCAAAGCCAAAGACCCTTAGCTGAAGACCTTCTGAGAAGGTGTACAGAAGATGCTCTGCTTCTCAAAGAACAACACGATGAACCACGGCTGGTCACACTTCAACACCTTTAATCTGACCCAGATCGGTTTAAACACAATTCAGGCTAATTAATCAAGACCTGATCTACTTTGGATCAAGAGAAGGTCATTTAGTCCAATTCTCAAATGTCCTCCTGGCTGTCCTTGAGCTCCAACAGAAGTACGTAAAATAACTGTCTCTGTGCATAAGGAGGCAGAGGGAGTGGGGACAGGGTGGGACTAAATTGAAGAGGCCCCTCCAAGTGTGGCAGCAGCTGTCTGCCACACACACACACACACACAACAACACACACAAGTGTGATGCATACAGAGGCATAGGGCCACAGTGTCACTGTCTTGGCTTAACAGAGATACCATTGAGGCCCAAGCTATAGGGGAATGCCATCCAAACTGAATCACTAACTGGTCAGTCTCTCTGCGAATAATTGACGTAATCGGGCACGACAACGGAAGAGAGATAGAGAAAAAATGCAACTTAAAAATGTCAAGTTATGAGAGACCACGAGCCGTCGTTGCAAAACTTGCATATTCTGCAAACGCATCAGCGCATAAGTTCGTTCATGCCTAAAATTCCAATTGCATTAGTCTGTGCTATATTTGAGGAAATTGCACAATGAAACAGTGCTTTCTAATACATCTGGATATGCACAGTCTTTGTGCTTCTGTCCTCTTTAAACAAGAGGGGCCACTGACACCCGTACAGACAACTCACAGCATTCACATTACACTGATTTCTGGGTAACACAACTAGCTTTTATTGTTCATTTCTAAAACAATCTGTTACAAAACATTCTCCTAACCCACAAGTGAAGAAATAATCATAGATATATGCAAATATATGCAATAAATGCATCTTAGTTTTTCAGTATTTTCCCTTTTTACATTTTTTTTGAAGATATCTCTTCATAAGTTATGTTTTAATGACTGATACCATCTTGGATCATATACAGTAGTAACTAATATCTACATATATCCAAGAACGAAACTCCAAAATGTAAAAGTACAGTTGAACAGAAATAGGCACCATGCCTAGAAACACAAAATTATTCTTAGCCAAGAAAAAAGTTGTCAGCCATAACCATGAAAAAAAATGCTAAACTTCTATTGTTCCCACATGAATGCTTCCCACATTGCTTAATGTGTTATAAATACTACAACATCCAAAATCTTGTTAAAATACTGCTAATTTTTGGAACATTTCACCCACCATACAATGTGACAGTTGATTTGGTATTCGTGAACGTTTAAAGACAGCAGGAATTAGATCTGTGGTCTCTAAGGAGACCAGAGCTGGAGAACGCGAGAGAACTGACAGTTGGATCATTTGTAAGTGTGAGATCGTTTAGGGATGGAATAACTGTGACATGCTTGCATCTGTCCCTCCATCCTCACTATACACTAAATATCTGCTTACATCACATGTTCAAATACCCATAACCTGCATTTACAGGAGAGCTTCATGCATAGGTCCACAAGCATGTATACGGCCCCCTGCTTTCAATGAGCTGTATATAAATCATGTTCACAAGCAGAGAAAATATCAACTCTGCTAAAGAAGTCTCAGCTGTGGAATCTGAGGGAACCTGGTGATGTAATATCAAATCATTATCTGGGTCTCCCAAGGGGTGAAACAATCGATCACTCTGAATCAATATAAAATCACCAACAATGCATAACAGCAACACACAAACCAGTAGATTGTATTATACACCTGTATTTTGCATTCTTTCTAAATTAATATATATATATATTAAAATGTATATATACACACATTATAAACTGTAAACATGTATAGTTTGTAAAAGTTTTGTTGAACTTGTCTTCACAAACTTCCATTCACAAAACTATTCAGCTGCCTATTCAACTACACAAAGTGACCTAATTGCAGTAATTAAACACCCTGCAGTGACCTGAGGTTAAGTCACACACCTAATGGCACAATGCTGATTAATCAATGTTTAGTTCTTTAGACCCTTGGTCATTTCTTTAAGACACCAGATCAGATCCTTAACTATAATGCTGTGCAGTCCCTGTGTGACATAAGGAAACAGACCTGTGTGTTTGGGTAGAAAGCTAAGTGCATAAGAATAGAACTGGCCTGTCCAGACCTGAATAAATGAAGACTGGCACCTCCCCCTCGCTGCCTACTGACTCTCCAAGCCCTGTGGATGACATCATTCTCCTAAGCCTCACTCCCATGAATCTCTTCATGCTACAGCCCTGTCTTTAGGTCACCCTGTGTGCAGAAACCAGGCTAGTCACTTCCAATTTTCATTAAATGGGTTCTGACTGGTAGAACAAATCAGATTTTACACTCATTTAACAGGCCAAAGTACAGCGTAATCTGACAGGATAGCAATGCATGTGACCACTGACGGATACAGTGACACGTGCGAGTTAAACGGGTGACGGTTTTATCACGTGGTCAGTTTGTCAGTGTTTGTTAACAGGTTCTGTAAACAAATCTGTACCAGACTGATGGGGAAGATAAAATGAAGTGTGAGGTATCAGTTTTGGTTACAGAAATGACTAAAGGTATGGGAGCGTGTGCAAGTATGCATGTGTCGCAGTTTAAACGTTCTCGCGCAAAGAGGGGTGTGTCAGGATGCCTTTCTGCAGAGAACACGCTGTCGGCTGCATGTCAGGGCAAAGCCCAGGTTGGGTCACACCTGCCACTCTCTCTCACTTTCTTTATTCAGAGTGACAGCATGAAACTTCAAAACAGGCTGAATTCCATCTATGGTGACACTTTTTGATAGTTTTGTATTAAAACATGCCCCACTGCTTTTTCTAAACTCAAAAAACAAACTGAAGTACAAGCCTTTGATGTGTTTATTAATAATAATTTATCAATAATAAGTCTTGCTTTACATTTTTAAAAGAAATACTTACACAAAAAAATTACACAAAATATAAGTTTTATAATAAATAAAAAATAATGCCCTAAAAATTTGCTTAATACAGCCTTTTGGTTACATTGTAGCGCACAAATACTGTTACCCATTTAACTTGTTGTGACAAAACATTTATTCACACTGTTAAAATTCCAAAAGGCCAAAAACAACTTGGAAAAAATCATTAACACCACAGGCTGCTATTAAACTGGAACAATGTAACATCCAGAATGAGTCTTTCTTGCTCTGTGACCAGATATGCATTATACTGGAATAAATACAGTCCAATAGAACTATGTGCTTGATACCCTTTTGTTAGCCTCTGCATTAATGGTTCTCCTAATGTATGACACTGACCACATCACTCCCACTTACTTGCACTTTAAAGCACAAGAAAAATAAAACAACAAAACATCTGTATTCTTTATCTCCAACAGTGACAGGAGTGGAAGATAAATAAGGCAGAGTAAACATATTATTTATATATAACATATCTTTAAGTAAATAAAGTGAATATAGACTTACTCAATCCTGACAAAACAATATTCTTGTTTTACACAATGATTATTCATTTTAAAAAATACATACTGCAAAACACAACTGGCTAAACCTTCCAGGACGAGTTATTTTTCAAGACTGCAAGTTCACACAAAAAGTTACATTTGTTAGCTTATTTTTTTCTTCATTCAAAACTAGAAAGAATTTAATAAGGAGAACCAAGGAACTTTTTTCTCATATATTATCTCATATTTCACGAGTTTGGTAAACCACTTTGTGGCTTCAGTTTGTGTTGACATGGTTTGGACACAAAAACTAATTATTGGGTTTTCACAAAATTTTAAGGCTTATATATGACCTAAACTGGCCTAACAATGACAGACACAAAAACAGCCTCTGACTGCAAGCAGTTTGGCAAACGGGCAGTTCAGACTCCAGACTCAAACACAAGCTACTGGCTGATCCAATGTTTTTAGGTCAGGGCACTCAAACAAACAGATTGCAACCATTTCAAATTGCTTGCAATAATTACTTAAAATTTTGCTTTAGCTATTTGTGTTAACATTCAAATGTATAATATGTGTCACTTTTCAAGTTGCAAACAATAAATGCAAATGCTGACAAGAACAGCGGTCAACTGAAACTCTTTTTGCTTTACAGAAATTACATTTTATTATTGTGTTAAGGTTGCATAACAGTTCCAGGGTCAGTGACTCCACTCTCATCTTCATCTCTCCAAGTATTCCGAGCATCAGACCAAACCCCATTCCACATTACACTCATGCAAATCATCATGAAGTCCCTCAGGCTGTAGAGGAACAATGATGTTCTTGAAGAAACTTCGCTCTGAAACTAAGATTTTTGGCCACCCTGGCCTTGCTAACGTGGTTCAAGGAATTGAAGACAACTGCAAGAAGGGAAGCTACAAAGACCTTCTCTGTTGTTCCAACAGCTATGGAAAATCTGGCTGTTATCATTTAGGACAAGAAAGATCTCTGGGAATCTTACAAAAGTAAAATAGCCACAGCTGCATTGCGTTGGTGTGGCAGTACTGACGCGCAAACATTGCGCCTTCCTATTGTCAGCATGGTACACCACCATTATCAGAGTTAATAGCATAAAGGAGAAGACCTTAGAAGCACCGTCCTTATCGTATAGCCTTGTGATGCCTTCAAAAGCTAGTGTTCTGAAAGGCATCGCTGACCTTGTGGAATGAATAGGGAGCAGACACTTCTTAGAAAAACAGTGTCATTGAAAATGTGAGAACAGTTCCCAAGGTCCTCATGATTTCTAACTGACAAAATATGAAGTCCTTTCTATCCTCATTTTGCTTAGAATGTTGTTGATTTGAGTCTTTTGAGCCTAACCAGACTTTTAGTGAGTTTAACAGTTTTGTCAAAATAAATAACACATAATAAACTTAATGCCATTTTCTTAAACAACAATTCTAGAGCAAACTGGACATTCTTCACCTACCTAGGAAACATCAGAATTGGTCTGAAATCTACTATCTACATTAGACTGTTACATATACAGGGATTTTTGTCAACCTCTGTACAGGTTTTAATGGCTCTGACAGCGTTAATAATTATATTTATACAGATTTTTTAAATGCAGTACTTGTTCATTTCAACAGACAGGCCAAACACAGGCCTGATCAATCAACTGACAGCCGTAGTACTTTCGCTTTTATGAAAAATCTTACCTGAAACATAAAACCAACCAAGAGGTTATACTGGTTTGTCATAGCAAGAATGCTCAACTGCTGTTTAGTTGCTATAACATGTTAAGATTCTTTAATTACTTAATTTGGTTGAATTTTATACTTGAAGTACTTGCGTTATATTATATCTAGCCCACCAAGCTTCAAATAAAACTTGGAAAAACAACAAGAAGTCTTCTCAAATAAGTTTCCAGGTCTCCCCCTCCAACTGTATAACAACCCAACAAATACACTTTCAAACTCTTTTCACCAATACACTATCAGTTCTTTTCTACTAACTTCAAATTTCTAATAATCCAGAGCGTCTTTTGCTGGTTCCTGATCATAATACAATACAACGTACCAGCGTTGTGTCTACAACAGTCACTACACTCCCTGACTAGAGGCCACCCTAAGGGTTCACTGCTTCAACTGAGAAAAACAGCCTGAACCAGGTCGTCCTCAACACAAGCAAGCAACTGAAAGTGACAGCGCACACAGCTTGGTGCTAAACCATTTCTTACTCCAAAGCATGCATACTTTGACGCTTTTGTGCCAACACCCAAAACAACTCTTCCTGGGTCGACCAAGATGTGAACAGATCTTAAAATCGACAGAGAGCTTACCTTACTAATATAGCTTCCAGCAACAGTTGGGGTATAGCTGAGAGGGATGTGTCTGTAATGTGTAGCACGAGTGAGTCTTTATCAAGAATACCAGTCTTTTTACATGGAACTCTGTAGGGACCTCTCCCACCTCTGACTTCCTGTGTATGGGTAATCAGGCCCTCCCAGCACGCCTTGAAAACCATGACCACCAAATCGGAGGGGCCGGGGAGAACTGAAGGCACAGAAGAAAGGGTGGGCGCGAATATAAACACAAACACACGCACCCATGCTGACAGAATACTTCAGAGCTTTTATTAAAAAAAGAGAAAAGGGGAAAACATTCTTGAACTGGTTGGGAGTGTCACTGAGTCAGAACTCTCAACAGTCAAATATTAAAAGGCTAATTTTTCATACAAGAATGTGTGGCACTTGGTGTCACCAATAATAAAAAACATAGACTTTACAAACCACAACTATTTAAAATATTTGCATTTCAGCAGTCCTACATCAAGAACCAAAGGGTTTATTCCAGTAGTACATTGCAAGGCAAATTTTTTGGCAGAGGATTGTCAAGCACTCATGCTGTGGCCCCTGAGTTGCTCACCAGCCCATTACAATCTAATGTTTTCCAGGCCTCTGTAATCTAATTAAATGAAACAGTGAACCACCGAATGAAGCGATCGCACAGACTTTCACTCAGTCGCACAGGCTATTTATGAGAACAGTCTTACTTGGTTTCATACACCACCTGCTGTGTTATAGGGTCACCTGGTGCATTACTTACCAGGGGCGTAGCAATTACCTGAGGCTAAATTTCCCATCCACTATCCAATTGCTTCATTCACAACACATATTTTAGGAGGTTACATTTTATACAATTTTCAGTTCCTGCTTGTTCTGTGTGGCAAAAGCAGGTGTTTGTTTCTGTTGCGTGTTTTTCGTGTGGTGTTTGTGTGGATGGTAACTAGCGGTAGGTGCAGGGAATCACTGCAAATATTCAAAATGTTTTTACTTTCATAATTTGACAAAAGAAAACAACGAACTGGCAAAGCCCTGAAATGCAAACTAAAGAAACACATAAAAAAGTTTACATTACATACACTAAACATTTGAACCAACTAGCAACAGCAATATTATCACATTGTGCATCAGCTATCGAGATATCACCAAATTCCAACTGATTCTCACCATTAATGGTAATCATAGACTGCAAGTAAATATAAGCAAGTGACATGTCTGTGTTTTGCACCATTTATAACAACACATGGAGCATCAATAGAGATAGGCAAGCTTTTGTACCACCTCAGCTGCACAGGACGCATTCTCCAGCTGGCTGTTAAACGCTGATTCTCAACAGCGTGTGGCCAGTTTTTTTACATATGATAAACACAGACTCACGGACTAGTTGACTAATTTCTGGATTAGTGAAAATAAGCAGTTATGCGYGCCTAAATCTTGTACTTTTTTTAAATTTGGTCTGTAATGTTACTTGTTTCTTGCTAATGTTTTTTGTGTTTGAAGTTAAATAAATGTAAATAATTATGATCGCTTTCAAAACACTGAAGAATGTTGTTTTCTAGGAAAATCATGCATTCAGAGAAGCAAGAGGGCATTTGCTTCAGTTTACAGTTCGCATTACAATTCCAAAACAATCCTGAAACATAACTAGATACAATATTTGTTTTCCACACACATTTTTACATTTGTAAATCCAGGCAGGGATGCGCATGTTTACAGAACTGAAATTGCTGGGCAGACAGGAGTCAGGTCACACAAATAGCTTAAGAAATGTTCAGACTGAGTCAGACTGTCCAACCTTGAACCTTTTTCACCTAGCATTTCTGAGCAGAGTTTTTCAGACGGTCGAGCGAAGGCAGTGTTTGGTTTCTATCAACATCTGACACTATCTGGCCCTACGTGTTTGTGTGTTTTCTTTTACATACAGCTTAAAAGAACATAGGAGAACATAAAGACACCATCTGGCCCCATATATTAATTTTTTTACATACAGCTTAACAGAACATAGGAGAACATAAAGACACTATCTGGCCCCATATATTAATTTTTTTTACATGCATCTTAACAGAACATAGGAGAATATAAGCTTTGCACAAATGGAGCTATAACCAAACATAAGCTTCAGACTGCTTTATTCTGGAATCCACTTTCAGTATGTGCGGTCTAGAAGTACAGTCCAGAGGAACAGAGGTTGGAATAAGATTTCTCAGTTCTCCATGCTCTATGACCGAGACTCCACACTGCAAACAGCAAGTCAGAAGTATTGTGGTAGATCTTGGAGGAAATCACTCTGTCAGGACCTCACTTGAGGGGAACGGACACAGCAAAACAAGATATGTAGTATGTGAGAAGGGACAGGCCCGCTGCCCGACCTTGATTCAAATAACCTTGGAAAGGTTTCAGGCAGCTGTGTAGTCCTCCCCTCGCAGAACACCCAGTTTAAATCATTCTATTCTTTGAATGCAGCCAAGCCCTTAGTAAGGTCATCCAGAGAGCTAGCATGCTCTCAAACTACCTTAAACTTAAGAATGAGGCTTATCACAACCATTTTAAAACTATATGCTGTGTCAAATCTAGCACATACAACCACTGTAAGTTTATTTTAAAACTAACAACCTGCAGCTGTTCATCTCAGCAAAACTTTGAATACATACTAAAAAACAATCAAAGGCACATAACTAAAAGAAAACACATGTATTTAATATTAAGTGATCAAATAGTGTATATAAAAATTTTGTTCTTAGTGTCTAACAGTGGTACCAGCAAAAAGTTTCAAAACAAAACGTGACTTTTGCATATTTAACGTAGTGTGTGTGTGTGTGTGGGGGGGTGTTCATGATAAAACATTTTAATGCTGCGATTAAATAATAAAAGTTTGTATGTATAATGACACTGATGCAAACGATGAACAGTTAGGAACTCAGAGTTAAGAACTCGCCCACTTTGACCCACTTGATTGAACCTAAAATGACTTGAAGTGATTATTTGGCAGATGAGTCAGGTTTTAGCAACCAATCAGGTAGGTTAAATTAAAATTCCATCTTTGTACCTACAGTGTTAACAGAGTGCTGCATTACATAACTGGTTAAAAACCAACAAAAAACAGTTACTGACCAATTAACATCAGTATTTAAAACAACCTTTTTTTTACCTCAATTCGCAATGGTATGTTTATAATAATGATTTGCACAATATAAGCACATATTACATGCATTTTAAAAAAATTCCACAACATGCCACTGAACTGAGATCTTAACATCACACAACATGTACAATCTATAAAAACATGAGCACTTAGCAGAAGGAAAGAACATAGAGATAACAGAGCTGTGGTCATGAGGAACAACATCTGTGTAACACAAGTAATATCCTATGCCACCTTAAAAACAGGGCCAGCTGTATAAATAGCTAACAGTTTAGAAAATAACACAAGTTGCAAGAGTCAGAAGACACAGCCCCAGCTTAGAATAACCCTCTTAACATGCAAAGCATAGACTACAAGGCTTTGCAATACTTTTGAACACTTAGAACCCACATTCATTTTTGCAGAGTGGTTGGGGCTTTCATAACTGGTACATATATTTGCTAAAAAAGGACACAAATCAAAAGCTATAGCGAGACATGACTCAGCCAAGAGCAGAAATAAGCCTGTGCGATTGCATCTCTCTCTCACCTTGAGCCTGAAGTTGTGCCGTCTTCTCTTTTGCAAAACTTCGCCCACAGATTCGACAAGATAAAAACAAGAAGGTTTAGCGTCTTAAAACTCTTCAGCTGTAAAATTTACAGACACGGTCCCATTCCCAGCTGTGTGCATCAAAAAGACCAGATTCCCTGTAAACAAACATCTCTCCGGAGACCCGTGTTTAACTAGGAGACCCACCATCCACAATCCCTAAGACATTCCTGATGGGACTGTCCGTGGATCCTGCGCTGACTGGCTGAATTTTTGCCGTCTATCTCTTATTCTGCATTGCTTACTCTTCGAACGACTGTCAATGTGACAGATATGCTGGACATGAGCAGCAGCATGTTTTCAAGCCGAGGTCATTCCATATCAATCATTAGGAAAGAAAGAGAGAGAGAGGGATCGATAGCCCTTAACAGTATTCCCAGAGGACTGGCCTGGTTTCGTTTCCTCTATAAAGCCGATTCACTTTCTTTATCTCTCCTTCAGCTTTAGAAACATGAGCTAAGAGGCAATACAGGCAGTGTATTAGCAAAAAAACTAATTGAAATGGGATTCAAACTGGACTGAGTAAAGCATTAACCAAGCAGTGAAACAGAGTGTGAAACAGACAAAAAAAATAAATGAGAGAAGAGGAGGGTTAATCATTTGCAGTTTACAATCATACCCGGCTATGGGCCAACAGATGAGCAACCGGTCTCAACTGGGCAAAAACACAGAGAAACAAAGTGGAAGTTTCCACTTTGCTGGCAATTTTCATCTTCCGGTCATCTGTTCCCAACACACACTTTGAGAAAAAGACATCCTGTTTTTCCTCCATTGTCACCCGTTTGCTGCACGGTTGGTCATGTCTAAGTTTAGACTGTTTTATATTGATGGGGGTTGGCGCTTCCTTAAGTCTCCAAAATTTTATTTTTTTTTAATTATTAGTTGCAACAATTAGTTGTTTATTACATGTGACCACAATGGAGCACTGACTCTGAGAAATAATATCAATAATATCAAAATCAAACTAGATCAAGATAAACATCTTCCTGAGACTTCATACACTGTAAAATCTTGGTAGGACTTTCTAATTAAATATTTCTGTGTTTGACTATTAAATGAGTATCTGAATACTTGGTGTATAACAGGTAAAACTAACTACTTCTTATGCAATATTTTAAAAACAAGAACTTTTGGTAAAACAAATAAACAACATTTAAAATCATTATATTCACAATATAGCATGACTATAGCTTAATATTTTGCCTGAATTAAAAAATGTGTTTAAAAGCACATTTGTTTTTCTGCAAAAAAATGGTAACAACTGAAATTCTGTTATGGTGACAATTCTTGCAAGGTTAACACCAAAAACAACAAACATTTTTGTTAAAAAAAAAAAAATTAAAACAAAGAATCCAAAATCCACTAGACAGGTCACAGATTTAAAATGTTATGCAATTTTGATGCAATTCCAGCACCCTAAAAATCTTAACTTGCAACATATAATGTAAAAATTAAACCTATATTAATAATGTACAAAACATCATCTACATCTCAACTACTCAGCTAGTCACCTTTGCAACTAATCAAAAAATTAAGCTAATCAAAACAATACAGCCATCAATCTCATTTCCTTACCTCAGTCATCAAACACTGAAGGCTACACTAAACGACCAATCACAGAAGCGGAAGGCGAATTAGGACTGGAGAAGCCATAGCCACACAGCGTTTGGCTTGCATCTTTCCCTGCAGTGCTGCAGTCCAATGCTAATGTAATTTCACCATGGCTTTATTGGCTAATGGCAGCAGAGGTTCCCTCTCTCCATTAACTAGGTTCTAATATGGCTCCCCCAGGAAGACCACGGGTTACATAAGACAGATTTCAAAAACAATTCCAACCTCTTCCGATCTCCTCCACTTCTGGTCACGGGACAGTAAACATGTTGATGTGCACGCTAATGCAGGCACAAACCTTAAACGTTCATAAACATTCTGCAAAACAACCGGGGGTACTCTTCGTGAGGGTAGCGCAAAACATTGTAGAAAAAAATTCAATAGAAATACTATGGCTGTTTAAAAACAGGATATTGTCTGGCAGCCGGGAACACGTGGCACAGAGTCAAAAAAATAACTGGAAGCAAAAAGTAGCATCACTCTTGCCTTGCTTGTTTACTTGAGGATGGTTGTTGGTAGTCCCTTTTGGTGAACTAATCTTGCCGTTGTGGTGCTGATGTTCTAAATGAGTGGAAGTTCTGTCTCATTCTTGCTCCACAGCTAGTCTGCAATTCCCTACTCCAATAACCCCTGACCCACAGGAAGTAGACACAATAGACTGAAAATAACAAGAGGCCACCTCCTCCCCCCATTCTATTTCCTTCACTCCACCTTCCCGTTGGACGACAACAACAGTCCTTTTCTGCACCTCTCTGAAGAAAGGTTGCAGCCGGTCCAATGATAGCTGTCGGCGCTGCCCTCTGTAGCTCCGCCAGGATTGCTCAAGAGCTCATTGGGTATTTTTCATGCATGCCAGGACAGCCCCAAAACAATTAAACTATTAGAAAGAATGTTCTTCTCTTAAGTTCAGAAATGGGTGTAATTAAACTACTATGCATTATTTAATATATAAGCATTTTAACTGTCAAATAATTATAATAAAATAAAACTGTTTAGGTAAGTAAAACTTACTTTGATTGTTTGGCTTGAACCAAAGTTCACATCCACCCTATCCGCCTGCCCCTGCAGGTCCATTTAATGTACTGAAGAAACAAAACTTAACGCAATATGAAGACAAAGTTACTCTCTGAAGGCAATTTTTTTCATAAGCAGCAAATGAGATTTGCAATATACTGGGTCACTGCATCAGACTGGCAGCACTCAAAGATGTATATTTTACATCACCAGTTTGGTCAGAGTGGTCTCATACTAATTGCAAATTGTAGAGTAGTTAACATGAATTGTACCCCAAACCACTTTTTTGGATAGACACATACCACACAATGTAATCCCATTTATCCGGCAAGATCCGATAACCATGACAAATCACATTTAGCACGCAGGCTAGAATTTATTTGGCCAAATCGAATTGTCCCTATACGCCTAAAGAAGTGAGAGGTACAGGAAATGGAGCCACGGTGTAGTACAGATAAGAGGAAAGAGACGCCGTCCCAGAGCATCCTCCACACGCTTCGCTTGCAGTGATTAGATAAGTGCCAAACAATACCTGCTCTGATGCCACTTGGTTATTTATGATGGTCATATAACTGTGCAGCACAGGAAGACTGTGCTATATATCCAATACACGGTATGCTGTGATTCACTTCATATTAATTGACGGAGCCTGTGTGCCCTAAGACAGGGAGAGGTCCTTACCCCTAAATCCATCCATCTTCACAGCACAACTGAATCTGGATAAACATTCAGACAGCCTTTAATGCAAACTACCATCAGAAGAATCTAACAAGGCTTGTGAGTGACTGGACAAAGTGACTATTGTGAAGGTGTGACTGTGTGGCTTGTATTTTATACACTTTCATAAAATGGGGACCAAACGTCTGAAACACATTTACCATCTGAGGACTGTGTAAACCAGGAAAACCAGTTTTAACAGGTTTTGCACAAGCTAATGGAGCCAATTTTAGCTTAAGTGAATGCTGCCCTGCCAAATTCTGAAACTGTAAACTTTAGCTAAGGACTTGTGTTTATATTATGACGTAATAAAAACAATTACTCTTAATGTTTTATCAGCATTATTAGTGTGTTTTTATTAGTAGTATTAAAAAGATTTGTGTAAATACTTGTAATAGTTAACATTTAACAAAGTATAATAAAAGACTTTACACAGAAAAGTAAATAAACAGCTTGTTAATCAAAAGTCTCTTTTGGCTGTGCACGCACATATATTACAATCCTCTTAAACTCAGAGCAGGTGGAGGGAGGTGAGGGGTGTGTGGATAAGACATGGTCTCGGCCCATTAGAGCCAGTGACCCCCTACAGCAGAACACTGTGTTCGGAGAGGAGCGGGAGAAAGCATGCCTACAAGCCACTATTTAAACAAACGTGTTATGTGAAGAAGGGCTACTTCTGGACTAGAACTTCAGACAGAAGTTGTCATTAGGAATCACAAAGACCTAGTCTGAAGGCTCAACTGTATAATGCTGGTCACAACAGAAACCATGTCACTGATCAAAAGCTATTAAACCAATATTAGCGTATTAGCGATATTATACAGTTAGCAATATTAGGTTTAATAAATTACTGTATCACCCGCAACACTAAGAACTGAAACATGTAATAAAACTAGCATCTTTCTGACAGTATAAACCTATTAAAAGGTCATTTAAAAGGCATTAAAGGTCACGTATTATGTCAACGCATTAGCTGTGGAAAATTAAGTGGTGCAGCACAGGCTAGTCATCTGACCGACACAGAGCAAAACAAAGAGGCATGACATCAATGATTTCAGAGATACGTAAACAGGGCAATTATGCTCACTGCCCCTCTTCTTCAGCTCCACCCATCCTTGCTTCCACCCCCCGATTCCTGCTCTTTGTTGCATCTAAGGGGGGCGATAGTTACGCTAGCATAAAAAGGTCAGTGGGGTGGCACTTTGCCTGCATGAGTCAACTGCCCTCCTCTCCGGTCCCCTTTTCGCTCTCAAAGTCACATGTCTTCGTCAAAGCTGCGTCATTCACATTCAACACATTCTTCTGGGCAGCCTCAGTTCACATGACTGGAGAGCTGCTTAGGTCGGCTTGACCCTGATTAAGGAGAATACAAAATTTTATTTGTGGTTTTTATTTATTTGTGGCTTTTCTTCAGCATGGGTACTTAAAGTTAAAAGCTTTAAAAACACAGCTTTTTAAAACAGTTTTATAAACTAGAAGTTAATACAGAGTGGCTTACATTTTAGACATCATATAGACAATTATTTTGTCTATTTAGCCATGTTAACTAAAATGGCTTTAAATAAAGCAGGTTGCACACCCAAAGTGATAAAAAATTTGCATTAAAAGTGCATCAGTGCTGTTATTCCAATCAGCTAAATAGTGTCAAACACAATATCCAGAAAAACTGAAAAGTTATAAGACATACAGAACTACATACTGGGTACTGATGCTTCAACAGGAATAATAATGTAAAATGTAAAACAGGAGGAATTTAAATTTAGTAAATGAAAATGACCTTCATCAAGCCAGGAATATAACAGCTTCTGCTTCCAAACACAAGCATATACTCAAAGGATTTACAGTTAATGCACCTGCAGCCTGCAAACACCTGCTCATAACACGACTTCAACAGAAACTCTGGAGCCACTCACCTGCAGTTTATAGCAGGTGTCCAATAAGTCCAGTAAGATCAACAACCTGCAATGAGGAATTGGTGGAATGAAACTTAATCCAGAGTTTGGCAAAAACAACAAACAAAAACAAAGTCTTGATAAGCATGAAGAGAATATTCACAGAATCAGGACTGCGAGTGGACAACAGCAACCACAACACAGAAGAATTTAAACTGGGAAAAAATAAGTCCTTGTGCATTGCATGATCTATACTGGAAGCGTTTCTGCTGCTTGGTACTATACATATAAACCGTATCTCCGTTGGCACAATGCCAGGCTGGAGATATCAAACCACAGTGAGCAGTCTCTCTAATGCAATCAGGAAAGAGAGAGAGAGGGAGAGAGAGCTCTCACAGGACTGGTGCTGAGAGCTCTATCTAGCTTTCACATTCTGTCAGTTAAAGGGGGAAGGGTGGTCCGATCTGAACCAGGCCCCAGCAGACTCACAGTAACCTGAGAAATGACATAGGGCGGCCACAGCATTTCGGAGTTTGTCTTCGACCTGACCCCTCCTACACAGCAGTGTCCCTCTGTTATCCAGAGTAGGTACAAGGAGAAACTGGGACATCATTTGGTTTGAAACGGCACCAAACCAAAAACCCTTTTCTTCAAGGGCCGGTGTCTCCAGTTTCAATAAGCCCAAAGCCAACTACTCCATTTTACTGTGGTTGAGTTTATGGTTAGAGTCTTGTGGTTTAAAATTGCAGTAAGTATTTTCTGTGCTTTACCCACTATTCGTCTGACTGAACAACTGTGGTCTAGATCTTAATGGATGCATCACCTCATAACAGCAAAAGTTTTGGTTTTCTGATGCAGCACCTTCTGCAGAGAAAAAAACACACTCAATTCAAAGTGTTTTGACATGGTGCCTATGAGATGTAATGTTAACGTATAAAAATTGCATTAAACCCAAACAAATGATCTTAAGAATCAGTTAATAAGATTATTTATTAACTGACTAATTAAACCGACGTTAAGATGTTAATCTGAAACCAGCTGCAAATGTTTGTTTGTGAACATCATGGGACAAGCTCTGACGTAATGCTCAGTAAATATGGCTAATTATGCCAGTCATTCTGCAGAGTCACTGCAACAGCCAAAACTGAGTCTTCAATCCCACAATGCTCTGTTCTCCCTGCAGCCCACTCATATCACTCTCTTATACACCTCCTCCTAATGTACTCAAGCTCATAACTAGGCTTAACTCCAAACAAAGAAAAGAGAACGAGAGCAAGAGCTTTCTATAGCCATCTGGGAACCATCAGCAGTGGCAACACATCAGCACAGGAAATGGTCACTGTGCCGCTGTCAGGGACCTCAAAATGTGGCCTTTTGCAGAAGTGTATGTTGGGAGCACCAGGGTAGCTTAGCTAGAGAGAGAGAAATGAGGGGCCCCTGTGCAGCATGGGTCTCTGGGAAAAAAGGGGCTGTATATTTATGGACCACATTGGGGTCACCAAGTGGAAGACAGTTGTTAAATTTACTACTTTTTATCCACTACATATTAACTACACTCCCATTATTACAGTGTAATCTGCAGAAGACATAATGTAGGCCAGATGATATGCACATAAATTTCTATAGGAAAAAAAAACACATTAGTTTAAGCATACAAGCTAAAAAGAACTTCCTAATGCAGTTTTATATTACAGTGAGACATCCTTCAGTTCATGAATTGGCCCCACATGTGATCTAACATGCATCCTTTACGTTAGGAAATTGAGCAATATAGAAAACTATTGAAATGTAACCTCTATTAAAAAACTGCTATATAAACAGTGCACTCACATTTCATTTAGATCACCAACCTAGGTCTGGCTGAATGCTTGATACAGTTAAGCTTTTTTCAGCATTTTAGAAGTGGACACTGGGCTGGCCTAAACATTCTTGGGCAAACCAAAGGGACCATCTTTGGAAGCATCTGTGTATGTTTATAGGGAAGAACTGTAGCCCTTAAATAGCACCTTCCAAAAAATGCTTAAATCTATTCTTACACTAGACTCACCCAGAAATTCGTGTCTGCACTTGAATTCTCTCATCTCCCCTTTAAGCTTCAACTATTTCCATTAAACCCTGCATCAAAGTCAAATATGAAGTATACAGCCTAAATTTAATGGTGCTGACAAATTCATGGCATCTACTTTAAAACCTGATCAATATGGCTTGTAATCAAGACTGACTGCATTCAATTTAATCCAATAACTTTAAAGCAACACACTGGGCAATGAACAGGAAGGCATAGGAGATGTTAAAAAAAAACTCAAAACCTTGCACAGAGTAAGTATTTTGAATTAAGGTATATTTTATATGAATATAATTGAATATAGAGTGCAATGTTTTGTTCCCACCCAAACAAACCCAGTTATTTATCTGCCGTATAAACGCACAGACACAAGCAGGTATATGGCCCTGTCTATAAACATTAGTTGTCACTCTAATTCCTAACACTGTTGTGTGTGAACAAACCAAATTGAGCAATAAAGAGCCAATTCTTCTGCTCTGTGAACGTAGCCCTGGAGTCCAGGATGGTAAAAAAGCTAGAAAAATGAAAGTGTGAGCCTTCCATTTTGAACTTATCTAATCTCAGCATGGGAAAGTACATGACTGAACAAATATCCCCTGCACATAAAAGCACACATCTGCTTACAACCTGAACCTTTGCCAGATGAAAACATGCAAACAGGCTCTGTGTGTTTAAGGTGGAACTGCCTTTTCCTGTAAGCCTCTCATTGGTGTAGATGATTGTGTAGTTTTCTGTTCCGGCCAAAGGCTAAATTGGGATCAGCTGACCAAACAACAGCATTGGTCTAGATATGCAGACCAGACAATGACACATGCATGAGGCTAATCAAACTTATCGTGAATCAGATGTTGGAGAGATTAATGGCAGAGGCCTACTGACCACTTCAGTGGTTATAATTAGCTAAATTCGTCATGCTCGATGGCTAAGCACTTCAAACAAACGCTACAGATAACACCAAGAGCACAAAACTGTAGCAATCACTAGAAGTAAAATGGTGACTCAAACACAACTTCTTTAAACACTGAGACGCATATAGTTCCAGCTGCAAGGGTGCATTACATAATTATGTGGCGATATTAAGGGGGAGGGGCTTTCACATTCTTGAAAGCATCTTGATTGGTTAAAAATCTGTGTAGTGCTATGGGAGAAGAAAGGCTGTATATTTTAAGAGTGCGTGTTTACTAAAGGTTGCTTTTCGTGAACTTTGACACTACAACAACTTAAGACGGCTTTAAAGCTAGTTCACATGGAGAGAATCCACAAAGTCTTGAGAAACCAGGCTGGGTCTATTAAACATTGCACACATTAGCCATGAAAGCCTTTGATAAAATAACAACAATGGGAAAAGTCAAACAAGCTTGTTTCCGAGAAAGTTTCCCACCAATGAAGAATGTAAACAGCCTGTATATAAAGCTCTGCTCTCTTGTTTATGGATCAAACCGTTGGAGCCCTGGTGAATAATAAAGAACTCAAGCTACGCAGCAAAAAATAGTAAGGTCACAGAGTAAAGAGAAAGGCTATGTATGGTTATGTGTGTGTGTTTAAAAGGGGCTGGTCCCAGACAGAAACTGCCTTTGGAGGCCCTCTAGAGAGCAGACTGTGTGAATGAGTTACGACAGCTGAGGCCTGTTCCTTCACCACTGGAATCTTAAAACACATACCATCTAGCCAGTAAAATCGAATCAGTCGAGCCATAAATGCTAATACAATGCTAATGCAACGCTCTCACAAGAATCAACACACACCTAAGATGCTGAAACTTGCCTGTTTACCAACCACACAGATTGCCTTATCCCAACAACATCACAGTGGCAAAGGTATGTATCCAAAACGGGACATGCTTGTATGTGTTGTTTAATGTTATTAAATGTAATAAACCCTGCTATAGCATTTATGCTTTAATCATACAGGCTGTAATTAACTACTTCCTGTTAACGTCAAATCAGAAACCCAATTTCACTTTCCTGGCCTCACAATAAAACATGTTCATATTTGCAATTTTATAAAAAAAAACACATTTATATTCCCCCATAAAAACATAGACAATAATAAATGCCATTATGACTAGGAGATCTTTTTGCTTTTTATATGTCAAGGCCTTGAAATGACTGAAAAACTCTTTACTAAATCAATGTTTATATAAGCCCTTATTATTCTTTAGTGAAATTGCCTGGAGTGTAGAAACAAAAACCGCCATCCATTCAGATTAAAATGATCACAGCTAGTGACAGGATTGAAAAGTATTTTTTAACAGCCCCACTCAAGCATATAATCTATATTCCAATCAGTGTCCATGATTCTCAGAGACATGACCATTCAAAATTGAGGCCAAACAAATCAAAGTCTGGCATCGAATACTTGGGATACACCAGTCTGTCAAGTCAAAAATGAATGTCAGTTGATATATAAACAAGTTTAATCACTGAGGCATTTGATACAATAGTCATCAAATTTAAGTTATACCAAATCTAATTCCACAAATTAGCATTTTTAGTTACTGGCACAAGATGCCCAGAATTTTTGACTTCTGAATACCTTTAGTGGGTTGAAATAGGGCACATTAATATTGCAAAACGTTTTTCTTATTTGTTTGAATGAATAATTAATATCAGAGTCAATCCATTTTCAAGCTTCTCTCTCAGCCCTGACAGAACTACTCTGAACACAAATGACCCACCGGGGTGGGAGGGGGACTGGCAAAAAGAGGGGGAGGGGAGACAGAGAAAACAAATGAACAAAAATGTCTACACCAGCACCCGGTTAAGCCGATAACCACGGCCACAAACACTGTTTGTATCTGCTATGTGTGCATGTTTGTTTCCGCAAAGACTTGTGCAAAGATTATGTTTCCCCGCCTAAGCAGATTTAATGAATCCTTACTAAAGAAATAATTCAATTGCTTGGTAAACAAAAAAGGTCAGCGCAGCAAGCTTTTAAAATGCAACTGCATGCTTAGCAGCGGTCAGTKAGGTGAGCAMYGCATGGGTAACAGCTCTCTGGTTAACTGAGCTTTGTGAAAGGTTACAGCACCTAACTAGCAGAGCTGCGTTAAAAGAGCTCCAATGCCTCAATCAATCTCAACACTTATTGCGCTGCAGAAATGCCACTGTGTGGAACCATTCATAAACAATCATTTCGCAATCCCTGGAAAAAGCCACTGCGAAACAAGTAACAGTAAACATCCACGTTTGATTCCTGAAACAAACTTTAAACAAGAGAGCCTGAAGCTGCAGACATTATATCAGCTGTTGAACTATTAACCCTCCTATTATTTTTGGGTTCAATTTGACCCCATTCAATGTTTAAATGCGTGGTTAGCATCATTTTTTGGCTTGTTATTTAATTGCTATTTAGGTAGTCAACAAATAAACAAAGTATTTGACACACAAACTTAGGTAAAAATAATATTCTGGAGGTTTAAATTGCTGGGGTCTTTATATTGAGGGTAATAGGAGGGTTAAACAATGACAATGGCTATAATTACATTAGAACTTAATAGAAATTTACCAATTCATCTGCAAATAACTCTGTAATATATTTGTTTAGTAATGAAACCTTTGTAAGGAATCATATATTTAAACTGAGAAAAAAAACTGAGTTATAAAATGAAATGGGTCTCAACGGTGTAAGTGAGGGTTAACACTCTCCAGACTTCATTGGAAACTGCCAGATTCCTGTAAAGTATGTGTTCCCAACTGCATTTGCCAGTTTCGCAACTACTCTCTCTGTGAGAAGGGTGCAAAAGAGGAAGTTTACTAAAAAGAGAGGACGAGACAACATGGAAAACGCAAAGACACTAAAAATTAACCCACAGGGACATTTTAACCACGTCATAGTCTACTTTGAGCAATAGGAAGTGATTACTGTGGAAAAAAATAACTTATGATCCTTTGATGCCTCCGGTCCGATGTTTCATGTGAACAGACCCTGTTTAACAGCATGTCGACTTAAACCGTGAGGGTCCTTAGAGTCTCACTGATTGTGCACTTTGAGCCACAGAGAGCATTTCCCTGTAAACAGTTAAGTCAAATGATCCGTTCTGCTCTTGAACTGTTGCCACACCGTCAGGAACACAACAGACTTTTGACCCTATGCCACTAAAAGATCTGCTCCACACTGCTAAAGAATCCACAGCGGGTTGAAATGAACTTCAAGATACTTTAGAACTGGCTGATCTTGTCAGTTTGCAAAAATTTGTTCAGCTAACTCATTGCGAGAAGCCAGACACAACCAGTTTGCTGTCATTTGTTCTAAATTTCACATGCATTTCAAATTAGAACACACTAATGCTTAGAAAGTGCATAACTGGGCAAATCGATATAATCTCTAATAGGCCTGTACACCTGGCAGGGGTTTATTTGAGGAAGAAGAATTTAAATTATTAGCCACAAAGTTGCTACCAATCGGAAACTTCTACATGTGATTTTTTGAAAATTCTACTGTGCACCATAAAGGTAACGAAGAACGGAGAATGTTAACATAACTTTTCATAAGCCATATATGTCTAAAAATGACAAGGCCCTGAGAATGAGGTACCACAAAGCAGTTCTTGATTGGTTGTAATGTTATTATAACATTGTGTGGATGAGGTCACTAACCATTTCAATTACATTTGATGTCATGATATAGTTTGTCACATTCAGCAGACTACGCTTCACTCATGACATCTAATGCATGCAAAATGATGCTCTGTAACTGTAAACTTGTAACTGTGTCACTTAAATCTATGCAAATTCCTTTGTCAGCTTCATTCATGCAGCCAAACGCATAAAGTATGATATTATTCTTGCCAATTAAACTTTAAAAAAGGTCAAAATATTTCACATACATTTGTCTAAAACGTGTTGCTGAATAGAGAGGCAGATAAAACATGAATTCAATAGGCAGCTTTCTAGCAGAGCTTCACTAGATTAAAGGAATCCAATAAAATGCATCACATGAGCCTAGAGGAGATTTCTAACATGTTTGGTTGAAGGTTGATAGCAGGCAGGGCTGTAAGTGAGTGATTTCATTACAGATTATCGGTGTATATTACCACTAAGAGGAAGGGAAGACCCCACGGTACAAATACAATGAGCGAATGACTGAACGCGTTGATTCATCCCTTATAGATAGAATGGAGTTTAGTTTTCCGTTGTCTTGACAACTAAAGTAGCAGCATACGTAAGATTTTGTACAATTTGATGAAAACAAATATTGTATCATCAACCTTGAATATTAAAATGTAAAATCTCTTTAAATGAAAACTAGAAAACGAACCAAAAGACACAAAGCAAGCGATTAAAGCAATGATCATTGGTTATAAAGTAGTTTAGTATTATTTAGTAACTATTGCCGTCTGGGGATGCTTATTAACCGTTTAATAACTACAAGCAACCTGTCCTGAACCCAAATATATTCTATACCTTTAGCATGACTTAATAGGTAATACAAAATATGTTTAAATTTAGATGTTAGACTCCTTTGTAAGCAGGTCAAGTCACGTTTAACTCGCACATAGCACAGGTAGGCGTGTAGCACTGAACCAATACTGACGCCACAAACAAGGGTTATGCACAAAACAACTATTTCAACTTTACAACCAATACAACTAGCGAACACGCACTTTCACTCACGTATATTTTAAAGAGCTGGACCCTGTTTGAAAGCTATTCCTGGATCGCAAGATTTCAGAAAAAAAAACAAAGCAAACGCCAAACCCGACCGATCGTGGGCAGCGACTGACCCGCGTTTGTTGGAAAGCAAACGGCACATTTGCATGAATCCTGCACTAACAGTTTTGCGGTCCAAAGCGTATCTGTGCATTTGAATGAGATTAAAATGTACTTACATAACGCCGTAACTTTTTTTCAGGTGGCGACTTTCTGAGCCACCCCGAACACACCACATCTCCTCCGCTCATTTTCTCACAGTCTTTCAGGAAAAGACGCGTTTTAAGTTTAGAGTTTCAACCTGCAAAATATAGAAGCAAAGTCCCGAACCGTAAGGTGGAAAATAACATCGGCCCGTTTTGAGCAAATGTATTAAAACAGCATGAAAATACCGTCACTGCTGGTTTCCAGCACGTCCACGCGAGCTTCCCAACAGCGACGCGGCTCTTACAAACTCTTCTGGATTAAGTCCTCGCCTCCGGCTGGAGGAATATATCAAACACAGTGTATTTAAAACACGACGATCCGTCTTTAGTTAAGCCCCTTTTAAGTTTACACACTTTGCTGGCGTAAATAATCCACTATTTTCGTTGTTCCTCGCAAGTTCGACGTGGTGAAATGTTTGCTTGTTACCTTATTTCAAAGTAAAGTAAACCAGTTTCCTTAAAAATATATACAGTTTTCCTTTATTTCTTCGAAACATTATGGTCGAAGTGTGTCTTGCACTGGAATTCCTCTTCGATCGTCGACCTTCCCTCCAGTTTCGCTCTCCACGGTTCCTTGATGATTGACAAGCGTAAACGTCGATACTTTCCCCAAACTCAGCCTCCCCTATGGAGGCAGGGAGAAGTCGGACAAGACACAGAATCAAGAACATTACATCATGGGAAATGTAGTCTTGGTGTTCTGCTCCGTCAGAAGGAAAACACTGGGACCGTATTACTCAGTGTGATTCAGCGTAAACAAATCACGTGTTTAACAGAGAACTGGTGTGAGTTCAGATCAGCGATATTACGCGGTGATAATAAAGGCTTGGTGGAAATCAATAGCGTCTTGGAAGCTAATGATCAATTGCAGACTTACACTTACCAGACTGCTGCTACCAGCTGTAGCCTGCGGTGATCCCACCATAAATCAAGTTACATCAGAGAGAATGGTTACTTGTATTTGTTGCTGTTTAATAGAACATATTTCAGATAAACAATAATAAGTTTTAATAAAAATCTTAATTATTAATCATCATCATAAGTAAATAAATGTACATATTAATTTCATATATTTATCATTTATAAATCAAGATGAGTGTAAGATAAACTTTTCTCATTTAAAATACTATTATTTATTTTAGTGATCATTTCTGGGAATGTACCCAAAACACTGACATGTGAAAAACACATTCGTGTTTGTGGGATTGGTATCTTCAGAATGCAATGCTAAACGCCCAGTTATCTCTGAAGCTTTGTGCCAGTTCAGTGATCTGATTTGCAGCCCTGTGCTAAAGATGGATTTAGTCTTACTCTCCTAAAATCTTTCATGTGATTTTAAGTTTGGGATTTTATATGGAGACAGTATTTAAATAAACAATAATTAACAAGAGTAAATAAGCAAGAGTTCATTTAATAAGAGTTAATAATAATCAACTGTTAATTTTAATGCACATTTTAGAAGAATATAATTATTTCTACTACATTTAAATCAAAAGTAAAAGATTTAAAGGTTAAATAAATCAAATATCCAGAGCTATGAAGACAACACTAAAATGAAAGCAAAACTTTTCAAATTACATCAGTAAATTCAACTCTTCAATATAGCAAAATGCAGCTTACAATGGGATTCAATTGAGGCTGTAAGTTTTTTGTAATTTGGCAGTTTTAAAACATTGTGCAATAACTAAATAAGGTGGCAATTCAAAATTAGTGTAACATTATAGGATAATACAATTAGAATGATGTTTATGGTCTTCCTAACTGGCGTAAACTGTAGCAAAGAAATGTGTAGGTCTCAGTTGTTGAATAATTGAGGGTCATTGATTTTACCAAATGGTCTTAGAGACAGTGTGAGTGGGGCAATACAGCAGCACACAACACGTTATGAGGCTAATGGCTCTGAAAGAGAGAAAAGAGCTAAAAGTTCTCTCATTTGAAAACCACAAACCCTGCTTTGCTATCCGCATTAGTTCTCTAAATTAAAATGAACATTTCTAGAACTGCACAGCAAACACTCCTTACATGCACTGAATAAAAGTGTCTATTCAGTTTGCAAAGTCACAAGCTAATGCACCATGCTAGTGACGACGTACTGATTTTAACAGGATTTTGTGCTGAAGAACTAAACTATTGTATCAGGGTTCACCCAAGGACAGGGACACAGTGGTTCAAACAGAGGACAGTGGGAGGCCTTATAGATTGATGACCACAAGGTGACTGACAAAGGTCTCCTGCTTTGATAGTTAAAACAGACCTCAGCTTGATTACATTGTCTCAGAACATGCTTAGTCCCATTAACTTCCCATATCATGTTCCTAGGCGTAACGCATAAACACTGCTATGCTGATCAGTGGAACCTACTGAGGGTATGACTTTGTCCCAGGATATTTGTTTTGAAACTTAATGTTATGTATTTGTGTCTTATATGGTAACTGAACACTAGGAACCCCAATTTAAGCTATTTTTGTTATAATGCTGAGGACCAAAGTTGAGAAAAACTGGCAGTGATTAATGTGCTACATAAAAAAAAATACAATTTGACACTGGTCAAAAGTCTTTACTACTGAGCAAAAACAATCATTGTATATTAACACTGTACAGCAACAGCAAGGATTTTTCAATCCATTCAAATAATTGTGAAATCTTAAATATTGGAAGGCACATAAAATGCTAAAAAAGCTTACAAATTTATAAATGTAAATCACAAACTTATTCCCTGAATGAACAAAATAACTTAATAGCAATTAATTTATCGCTAAAAAGAGCTATTACCGTAATCCCGAAACCGGAAGTTGAAAATTTCAATTCAAAATATTCATGCAAGAGTTTAATTGTATAGTACGATTGAAAAATATTTAGTATTTAAAATTATTCTCCACCTACTGACTTTGTGTTAAAAATAGAACAATTGAGATTCCATTATGAGACCAAAATGATTATTGTATTCTGTACAAATTTATTGCATGCCTTTTGTTGACCTGTAGTACTGAAGTACAGTAACTGAAATGCATTTAACTCTGCATAAAAAGCATGCAAACCAGAAAAAAAAGACTAATCTGTTTTGTAGTGGAACACATTTCTAGGTATTGAGCAGGACACAAATTGTCTGATGTCAGTGAGGCTGTCCAAAGCTCTGAGGGCATGTCTGTGACATTTCCTAGAAGACCAATCTGCTGATGGTATTGAAGCCCCCTCCTCCACCCCCACCTGAGGGTCCACAACTGCCAGGGGGCTCGTTGTCATCAGAACCATTGGGTCGAAATGAGCAGGAAGCAGAAGTTGCTTGGAGAGCCCGGGCTCTGGCATTCAACTCTTGCTCCTAAAATGAAACGAATGAAGGGTTAAATTTGCATGATCTCAGACTATCAACCTTAGTTGATAGTCTCTTAGTTTCTTTACACAGTTCTCGGTATACTCAAGTAGTTCTGTAGGTCTTTAAACAGGTCTTTAAAATGGTTTACTAACATTTTAGTAAATACAGTATTCAGATACTGTAGTTTGTGTGATTTCTTTAATAAAATGAATGCTAATTAATAAAAATCATGCAAAGACGTTGCATTATACAAAAGACAGAACAGCAGTCCATTTTGTTTTTGTCAGCACACGTTCAGACAAAAGCTATGCAAGCCAACAAGCGGTACTGCGAGCTGCATTACTCAAGCCAAAGAACAAACAAGAGGGACTGTTTGATGACTGTTGCCTTATTTTCTAGAAGCAGCATGAAGCCTATAGTGACATTTTCCCACCTGTAAGAAGAGTTTGTTGTCTTTGGTAATGGCATCCATCAGCTCCTTCTGTAGGGGAGGTTCTCCACTCAGCCTGGAGCCATTAACCACTGGCCCTGCATTGCTAGGTTGTCCACTAACATCTTGTTTCCTATAGACCAGAACATAGGCTGTGTCTTTAGGGAAGCGACTTGTGACATTCTGCAAGGACTGAAACTTTGTGAAGGTCACTCGGCTGTCATTAAACAAGAACCAGTCCGTGGACTTCTTGTCGGAACAGCCCATCTCTTCTTGTGTGGCTGATGAGTTCTCTGGCAAACCAGAACCTCCCAGATTGTTAGAACATGGGTGGGCTACATAATCATCAGTGCTACTCACATTTCTTCCATATGAGTAGTAGTGACCACTCTCGGAAGACATACCCGAATGCATCACAACAGAACTCAAAACATACGGCACTGACAACATCTCCAATTCGCTGTCGTTCTTCTCGCATTTTGCTCTGCTGTCCGTTATGCCTTCTTCCTTCTGAGAAGGTTTAAGCTTCTTAGCTAGATTCTCACCGTTCTCAGGGGACTCAGTTGAGGAAGACTCAGCTACAGTTGAGGAAGATGAAGCAGAACCACTGTGTTGGTGCAGAGGCAGACACATGTGCAGCGGGATACCTACGTTGTCCAGGATCTTGCGTCGCACGTGGCACGTTGCATCATATGAGAAGCGAAGCAAAGTCAGAATGAGGTACTCGGGTGCCGTCACCACATGAATGACCTTTTCGGCTCTCTGGAGCGAGCCACAATGTTCACAGAAGTAGCAGTTCTCGTTCTCCAGGATTTCTGGAGCCAGGAAGTAGTCCACTAAATCTGGCACAGATAAAGTGGACTCCACCATGGGGCTCTCCATCCTGGTTCCTGTTTCTTTTACAGAGATCTCTGAGCTTTCGCTGCCTCCGTTTACTGCCCCTTGGCAGGGCCCCATACTGGAGGAGCCTTTGTGTGCATCAGTGGAGCCCTGTGGCTCTGACATAGAGGGACAGAAGGCAAGGGATAGGTCTGTAAATGGCTCCTCTTTTTCTGACAGGCTGTGGCACTTTAGGCAGCGGATGGCTGTTGAGAGTCTACCACCAAACATACGTTCCACTAGAGTCCGACCATCTCCTTTGTCGCCCACAGGATTGGAGTGTGATGGAACATCAACTGCCGATGGACTTACGGCATTCTCACTGGTTTCAGTAGATAAGGATGCAGGTTCGAGTTTTGGGCCGGTCACCTGAAGAGATGTGAGGGTCTTTTCTTCCTCATGCAACCTTAACATCACAGGTAGACAGATCAAAACTTTGAGCCCATACATCACAAACAGCTCCATCTGCTGTTGTAAATAAGAAATCACAATGCTATTCTAATATTGTCATATTTAAATAAAAACAATTACAAACTAAAAAAAGTACCTTTATTAAGGTATACTTGGTATGTTGAAAAAGTCGAAGTGAATTGAGTTATACCTGACATATACCTACTGAAATACACTGAATCCTTTCATAGATGTCATAACGCGTTTAGAAGATTACCTGTCCAGTAAAAATCGTAAATACTCAGAGCAGTCCTGCTGAGATCCAGCTGTAAACCACGGCGGTCGAGACACCTCCAAGAAACTCCTTGGTGAATATGCTGCTCTCTGATGGAAACACAAAAAGATACCAGCAAACCTTAGGGAAAAAATTCACTCTTGCCATTTACTAAACCTCATATCATTTCAAACATCTATGATAGCTTTGCTTATAAACCAACTGAATAAATATAAAGCTTTAGTTCCCACTTATTTTGAAATTTAAAAAAGTATAAGAAATGTAACAATATTTCAAAATTATTTATTTCATAAAAAAATCTTTAATAAAACAAAGAAAATCACATGGGCTTGAAATAATGGCAGGTAAATAATGCCATAATTATACTATTCTTTAACACACTTTTTTCGGCACTGAAAACCCATTGGTTTTTAGATGCAGAAATGTTAAAATACAGACAAAAACAGCACAGAAGATACAAACCTGTGTGTGACCCAAAAAAGCAAAAAGTAGCTGGAGTTTCTTCATGAGGGTGTTGCTGCCATTCAGATGCAGTGACAAAACATGCCGTCTGAAACTTTTAAGAAAAGACTGTCAGAGCTGAGAAGTAGCTTTAATTTCAATTAAAGTTAATGAAAACATTCATATGCCTGAGGATAGTTTAAATATGCATAATAAACAAGCACCACATATGGTCAACTTTAATAACAGCTACACAAATTGCTGTAGAGTTGAGAGATTTCAGACTTACTCTGTGGCCATGAATAAAATCTGGATAATGCTGTTCATAAAGCATGTGTTGCCCAGATTCACAAGTCCAGTCTTGCCTGTTTCAGATTTGCCTGTGAGTTTAAGCAAGCCTGAGGCAAATGAGTTGGACTGAGAGGTCCAAGCGCTTTGGTTCAGAACAAATTTGATCTTCTCTTCACTAGGCTTGGGCAGGTCCTAAAATTAACAAAGTTTTAAAAAAGTTAAAAACACATGACTGAAATGCTTATCCCAGTAATAAAATATTTTAATCTGAGTTTTAAAGTTGTTCGAAATGTTTAAAGTTATTCTACAGTTTTGATGTGTTTACTAACATTCTAAAATCTATACATAAATATAAACAAAGAATTAGTAAGTGTTTCTAACTTTTCAACTGTACTGTAAAGTTTTGTTGAGTAACAGAACTACTTGTCATCTCATTACTGTGCTTGTGTGTCTCTTACTTTAATGGATTCAAGAATGCTTTCGTAGAGGTCCGGGAAGCCAGAATATTGGTACATCATGCAGTGGATGAGTTCTGCAAACTGCAACAGGAAGCTTTTGCTGTTGGGAAGGCCATCATTCTTCAAAGACTCCACAAACTGAACTGTATGGGGGACTACCTGGTATAAAAGAGAAGGGTGACAATGTCCAGGACAATCAGATCAAATTACAAAGCAATTCAGTCTTACAAAGTTCAGTATTAGCAAAATGCTAAAATTATATTTAAACAAGCTGTTAACAATGTAGCATTATAGCATAACAACTGCCTAAAAGCACAACAATAAACGGAAACAGATGCAGTGGATAAATACTGCAGTTGCAATTGCATGATGTTTTTTTCCAGGTTATAAAAAAAAATCTAAAGGTTTTGCTTTAAATCACTGTCAATATTAATAATGTCCAACAAATCAGTTTATTTAGAAGTCAATCTGTAACACACATGCATGAAGTCATTTTGATTTTTGATGTTGATGAAAAAACAACATTAAAGGTTTTATGGGTATAAAGGACATGAGGGTAAATAATTATTGACAGAATTTTCACTTTTGGGAGAACTACCATTTAATATTTGGAGGATTCTGAGGTGATAACAGTGAGTGTTGGTTTATGGTGGTCTTACTAGGTGAAAGGCCTCAGGAGAATGCTGGAAACTAAGCAGCATGTGTGAAAGAACCACCAATGCCCCCTGTCTGACAATGGGGTACCAGAGACGATTAAAGACCTGCAAACACACACACACACACAGAGACAAACACACACACAGAGACAAACACACACACACAAACACACACACGCACACAGACACACACAGACAAACACACACACAGAGCTGTAATTTCTAAACAAATCAGGGAGCAGAAGGAATAAATCTTTAAATATGTGACCACGGAAACTCCTACATCAATAAACACAGACAAACCTGTTCAATTTTGAGTAGTGTGACATCTATGAGAATGGTGAACTTTTGAACAGCTGCGAGTCCCTTCAACAGAGCAATGACCCAGGTGTCCACATGGTTGGCCAGAGGCCAGGACAACCAGTCAATCATCCTGAAAGAGAATCAGATTGAGAGAAAACAGGGTCAGGGTGGCCTTACATAACACTAACAGCACCATACAAAAAACGGTTGCCAACGCTTTGACCTCAGCGCTCCCAACTCCCAACAAAAACACAATCACTGGCCATTTAAAACACATCAAGCCATTATGAGCTTTCCAAACAACTTAAATGCAATTACCACATACATACAAGAGGAAAACAACATAATAGCAGTTGGGGTTTAAACACGAAAGCACCATTCACATGGTTAACACAGTAAATATACACATAATGTCTGACCTGCAGAGTGCTTGTGTCATACTGGCATCTTTGACATTCTGGTCAGTGGTGAGGCTTTTGATGAGGACTGTGATCATTTGCAAAGGGATGTGCTGGACCAGGCTTGCCAGAGCAATAGAAGGTTCAAAGGAAGGGTCTGCAATCAAAGCAAACATCTGTCAACTGTGTGGCTTATTTCATTAAGCTTCAATGTTCTGGCACAAAAGGATGCTGGATCATTCTTTCTGTGTCCAAGCATTTTTAAAGAGGTGATGGCAACGTGAATGTTTGTGACATTTACAGCTTAGGTTATACTGAGTACACTTACACAGTTTCATTTAATCAGTACACTTATTTCATTTTTTAGAACCAATATCCCTTTAAGCTAACAAGGTTTTTACATGCATCCAGTATTTGTAACCTTATAAAACTGTCATTATGCAGGAAAATATTTCAAAGCAACTTATGTTTTCAGTACTGGTAATATTGCTAAAGTGGTAAATTGTAAAATTTATTTCTTACATTTTTCTTGCTCAAACAATCTTTTATATGTACTTTAACTTAATACCACACCTTGATTGCAACTTTACACTCTGAAACCTGCTATTTCACAAATCTTTATTTACAATTCCATACAGCTGTAATATCATCATGGTAGATTCACCATTATAAGAGGCTGAGCTTCCTCACCTGTGGAGGAGATGATCGCAAACACCTCCTGAAGTGAGGGCAGCAGTGTGGCCGGCTCCACCTTCCAGATGCCCTGGAGCAACGCGCTCACCCTGGTGACCTGAGTCACGTATTCCCGCAGCTCTCGCTCCTCAGAGGCAGGACTGTGGAAGTATGCAAAGGTCCTTACAAGTTGCTGACAGAAGAGAACTCCTGCCTTCTCTCTCGGAACACACTGAGGGAAGTCCGTCAGTATGGTGGCCAGCTTGGCACAGGTTGCTGGCTCTGGTCGCTCGCAGATGATGCGCAGGACCTCTGTCTGTAGCAGTGGCGCCAATTCTAACACAGCCGGGCAGCTAATGAGCAGCCGCAAGGAGCTGTGAAGATAGTCCAAGATGGCAGGGTCTCTGTGGTCCAAAGAACCGTAACCTTGCTGAAGGAGACCAATCACATACTCCTTACTGAAGAAGCGTGCAAACTCCTCTCGGTGGTAGCGCGCATAGGCCTCCTGCACTTGGAGGCCAACCTGTCTCTGAAAAGCATCCTCGCCCGTAAGAATAAGACGGGTGGTGAGACGGTACAAGGCTTGGCACTGCTCCTCTGTCACCTCCTTTTCTGCAGCTTCCATTACTTTTTTCACAATGGCCCGTTTGACAAACACAGGGTGAGAGGAGCTGACCAGTGCCTCCAAAATCTTATCCATGACTGGACTGTATCGCACCAAAGACAATGTGTGGTAAAGTGAGCTGTAACTATAGGGGAAAAGAGTTCTGCATTACTGGTATAAATATTTAAACTACAGGGTTGAAAGACGCTTCATTTACTATTAAACTACATACGACACAATAATATATTTATACAATAATAATAATAATAGTAATATATAATCCTGGGATTAATTTATATGAAGGGAAATACTACAAACTAATGTTTAATTTCTTACGTACATAAAGAAATACTAAATAATAATTATACAAAAATAATCTGTGACAGACACAGCGTGTTTTAGAAAACAGTAACAGCTGCACTCAAGCTACCATTTACATCACGCTAACGCTGCTAGCTAGCTACCTATGCTAACAGACACAGCAGCAGTAAATGTAAACATCTCCAACAGCACGACACAAAAACAAATCGAAGAAATTCAGACACTGTTAATACGTTAAATATATTGTTTCATCAGTCGTTTGTCATACAACATGTCAAGCTAACCGACCGGTCCTGTTAATCTAAACAAAGCCTGAGCCACAGCACTGACTTAGCAAAAACAAATCTCTTCCTTTCCTGGCCTCAGCTGAAGATCGCAACCATCACCGACACTCACCAAACTAAGTCATTGCGATAATGTTTCGATGCAGAAGTCACAACAAGCACCAGCGTTTGGTAATAAACAGATTTATGGTTGTTAGCTGTTTGGTAGACGGAGACCTCTTTCTATCAGCTGTTGAAACACACAGACGTCATCTGCACGCGCGGTGCCGCTGTCAGGACCTCACGCTTCA
This sequence comes from Yasuhikotakia modesta, assembly GCA_036877545.1. Classification (NCBI taxonomy): domain Eukaryota; kingdom Metazoa; phylum Chordata; class Actinopteri; order Cypriniformes; family Botiidae; genus Yasuhikotakia; species Yasuhikotakia modesta. Next base: position 2,182 of record JBAJNP010000162.1, on the reverse strand, counting down.
TTCACCATACGAGCCTCATACGGTTAACAACAGGGAACGTTCTCAAACCTTTGGCTAACGTTCTCTAAATGTTCTCTCCGGCGTTCTAGAAATATTGTTTTTCATACATTTTATTTTAAGTAGTTAGTGTAATTACGATTTAAAAATGTTACATTACAATATAAAATGTTTGAATAACGTTCTTATAACCAAGTTAATACAACGTCTAAAACTTCTAGATCTTCTAGATCAACAACTTCTAGATCTTGTTACATCTTGTAGATCTTGTATGTATGTTATCGAACAGTTTATGCATGTAGGAGGCGCGTGTATTTGGATCAAGCAATAAATGAAGTGTTTTCCTTCAAACAATTTTGAATTGCGAAACTGGGAATTTACCATAATTTAATATATTAACTAAAACAGGAAAAGTCGTGTTAGTCTAGTTACTGGAATTAGACCTCGTTTCAGACGGACAAACGCTGTACGTCCCTTCAGTGTCTAACCACTAGATGGCGCAAAAGAAGAAAAAGACTGTGCCGCACTGCACAAGCTTTGTACTCAGTTGGGTAACCTTTGCGTAATTTTAACACACCACCTTAAAATGCGATAGACCAGTGGTGTTACATTTGCAACAAAGTAAATTGCCTTTCTGTAATCTAACAACTGAATAAACAATGCAAGCAAGATATACGTAGAATGTAAACGTGTGTGTGTTTTAATGTCACACTTGTAAAGGCAACTTTTTTACAGTAACATTCACATAGCAATAGTAAAGCATAAAAGATATTAATGGCATTCTGTATAGGTTCTAAATTTACTGCTGCAGTACCTCAAGTTCACCAACAGAGGATAGAGTTTTAACATTTACTTTGACACACTTAGGGGCGTTTGTTATAGATAACTGGCTACAGAACAATACCTTTCCCAAAACCCTCCACTCTGTATCTGGAGACCACCACAATCATATCCATTAATTAATACATATAGATAATTCATATTTTTAAAGAATCCAACACTTTATTTAAGCTTATTCATTTCTCTTGCCTGTACTTTAAAATGCTTTCTCATGTCACCATTTCTCGTTGTCCGGAGGGTTTGGGTCCTCTCCCCACTCATTTTCTAAACAAATATTTGCTTATTTACATACTGTTTCCATCCCAGAATGCAAAAACGTGCAACATACACACAATAATACCTTACCCATTTTTCTTTACAATTGCACATTTCGCTATTTTTTTCTAGTATTAAAGTATAATCACTGTTTTTTTATTAAATACACCAAATTAATACACCATTTGTTGACACACAAACCCTTTATCAGTAAAGTATAAGCAATACACACGACAAAGCCAAAAACCTTCATAGTGGTATTTTATGGTGGTGTCAAAGACAAGCTGGTCCTAAAACATTATGATCCTCCAGCTGCCTGTTCAAGCACCACAAGTTCCTTGACTGTTGGCAGGTCTTTATATAACAGTGAGCAATGTAGAGAAGGTCTGTGTAGTGAGTTCGGTGTTTCAAGCATAAACATACTGTACTCTGTACTGTAAATAAACCTGTATTTAGTCAAAAATTAAGACTTACTGCAAATGTCTAGCGAATGCTAATTGTCAGATTAGGCATGGCTGAACACAGAACATTTTACTGTATGTGTGTTTGTTGTAATGGGGTGCTGACAGAAACCATGCAAATTTTACACAATCATCATTACTTGATTTGTTTATTTAAAGGATGCAGGAACTTTAGTGCCATCACAAAACATTTTACTTAAAGACTACTAAAGACTTTTCCTAAAGCAGTAAAATGTTACCATAAATAAAAGAATTTTCTCTGAAAACCTAAAAAACAGAGCTGCTGAGTATATGTTTTACTGTAAAAAAAAGAAAACTGTGAAGTTAAGCGAAAAGGGCGGGGCTTGACCTTTTTGCTATTTATGATGTCAACAAGTTTATTATCTATGCCTACAGTGATACGCTAATAGGAAAAATAAATCCTCCAATAATTTCTGGATTTAAAATAATACCTTTCCATACCATCCTTTTTTAATAAAGGAGTTTACTTTTGATTGACTCTTTGTGTACATTTACATAACATAGAAAAATTAGGAAACATAAATCTTTACTTTCTTGTTATAGGCCTTTAGGTCCTTATCAATAGGAAAACAAAAGATATTTGTTTTATTTGTTATATTTCTATATTT